>KE158429.1:13502-33682 GCA_000411055.1 Leavenworthia alabamica | reverse complement strand
ATTAACGGTTTGACCGACGGGATCGGGCCGGGTCTCAAAACATTGGTTTTATTACATCTTTTGTCGGTAGGTCTTGAAATTTTTTGTCTTCCTTGTTGTTCACGTTTTAGGTTATTATTTTTTACGTTTTTTTTGGTAGTTTATGGGAATCTACCTTCTCAAAGTCAGCTAGCTGATTGGGACTTTGAGCTTTCTCAGCATGCAGCTGTGCCACAAGGAGTTTTGGTCAATTTTTACTCTTTTCTTATATGAATCTTCTTAATATCTCTAATACCTTTGTTACTGGTAATTTCTAATCTTTGAGATGAGATTATGTTTTTGGCAGGATCAGATACAGTCCATGCCTGAAGATGCACATGCACCAAGAATTATTATCACTGCCATGAGTGCACTTTCTATATTTTATCCTGATGCAAATCCTGCTCTTATGGTTTGTTTATAATCTTGGTTCTTTGTTACTGTTAAAACATTTTCTAAACATGTTCTTTCTCCAACTGAGAACAGGGCCAAGATATTTACAAGACAGAACAAGTTCGTAATAAACAGATTTTTCGTATTCTTGGACAGGTATTGTTGTGTTTCTTGATTTAGTGTCTTAATGTGATTTAGTAAAATTATAACATAATGTGTTTGCAGATACCAACGATTGTAGTTGCTGCTTATTTGAAAACAGTAGGCAAGCCTCTTGTTCTTCCCTCAAGAAACCTTTCTTATACTGAAAATTTCCTTTACATGGTTCATTCAATGTATGTACTGCTCTCTCTCTCTATCATTGATCTTAAAGATTTTGAACTGCTTTAGTCCCAGTTTCAAATGTGTATGTAACATGATACAGGGGAGATACGTCTTACAAGCCTAATCCTAGGCTAGCTCGAGTGTTGGATATACTCTTCATACTACATGCTGATCATGAAATGAACTGCTCTACTGCTGCTGCTAGACATCTTGCCTCTGGGTACTTAATTATCACTTGGTTAGAGATTGATTCATTGAGTCTTGTATGAGATATTTAATCAGTGTTGTGTTTATGTAGTGGTGTTGATGTGTTTACTGCTGTTGCTGGAGCTGTTGGAGCTGTCTTTGGTCAACTTCATGGTGGTGCTATTGAGGCTGTACCTAAGATGTTAACAGAGATTAAGACTGTTGAAAATATTCCAAAGTTCATCGAAAGCGTGAAGAACAAGTAAACTCAGTACTTAAGACTACAAAGTATATGGATCTTGATGAGTCTATTACACTAACTCTTTTCTTACAGGGAGAGGAGGTTGTCAGGTTTCGGACATCGTATTTACAAAACCAACGATCCCCGAGGAAATATCGTTAAGAAACTAGCTGATGAAGTGTTCTCCATTCTTGGAAAAGATCCTTTGGTTGAGGTACTTAAGAGACACTTGTGCTTCACGTTATCTCTTACACTTGATTGGTTTGTTGAGTTCTTTTCTTGTGTATATGATGTTTTCAGGTCGCAGTTGCTTTAGAGAAAGCAGCACTCTCTGATGAATACTTTGTTAAGAGAAGGCTTTACCCAAATGTTGATTTCTACTCTGGATTAATCTATAGGTAAGTCACCTAACAAGCTAATGAGTTAACAACTAAGTTACTTTACATGAATCTTATGTGTTGGTTATTGAATTGGACATAAACACAGGGCTATGGGATTCCCACATGAGTTCATGACTGCTCGAGTATCTGGTTACTTAGCACACTGGCGTGAGTCATTAGATGATCCTGACACTAAGATCATAAGACCTCAACAGGTTTATACTGGTGTGTGGCTAAGGCATTATGAGCCAGTGAGAGAAGGAACTATAAACTGACTTGGATTGGATCAAGTGGGTCAAGTTTATGCTAAGAATGTATCAAGAAGGTGTTAGCTGCTTCTACAGTACTATAGTCTCAATCCTATTTAAATAAAATCCAGAAATCGAACCGGAATAACTTTCGGGTAGACTTGGTCTAAATTACTAAATTTCAATAAATATTGTATCGAAGTGTGTAGGTGTCTTTATATAAAAACCAAAAATGTTTGGATAATATTTCAAGAATATAGTGTTTCACAATAATCCTACAGTGATAAAACAATTCAAATCTAAAATTAAAAAAAAAAGAGATTAATATAATTTGTTTACACATACAATAGATTAGGACATATAAATACCACCAGAGACAAAACATTGGTTTACTTCGGCTCGAACAAGAGGGTCTTCCATGTCCATCTAATAATAATGTTATAACTTATATAGGTCCCACCATATGTGCTGAGCTGTATTATTTACAAAACAAGTCCTTTATGTTTTTAGTTAATTACAAAAACAGCCCCTTTCTTTCCTCCACGATCAACGACGACGAGGTTGAATAAGATACGATCGCTCTGCTCTTCTTACGCCTTTCACAGTTTCTTAAAAACAAAATATTTCAATCTCTCTAAGTTGATTCACTTTGTTAAAGAACTCTCCTTCCATAGTCTCTTGCGAGGTTCAGGTATGTCATCATCTCAAATCTCTCTCTTCCTTTTCAATTTTATCTAGTTTAATTTCTCGAGAAGAAACGATCGAATCTGGGAAAATTTAGGGATGTATCTATAAACCAGTCTGAGATTCCAAATTGTTATGTGATCCAGATTTCATCTTCTGGGATCTGGTAAATCATGTATAATAAACTCGATTATAAATTTGTATGACCTGCTTCGGATTTTGTGTTTCGGATCAGAAAATTTTATCTAAAGTTATAGACTTTGATTCAATCTGATGGATCTCTGTATGAAGAATTGGGTTGATGCTTGGTTTGATCAGCCTTAATAATCTTTGCTTGATCTCAATTTTGTTCAGTTCTGATAAAATTAAATAGATTTAATGTATTGTTTCTCAGAAAATAATTGAATCTAATTCATTTTGTACTAGTTTTGATTTTGAAACATGTCTGGCCAAAACGCTCGTTTGAATGTGGTTCCCACTGTTACAATGCTTGGTGTTATGAAAGCTCGTCTTGTTGGAGCTACTAGAGGTCATGCTCTTCTCAAGAAGAAGAGTGATGCTTTAACTGTTCAATTTAGAGCCCTTCTTAAGAAGATTGTTACTGCTAAGGAATCCATGGGAGATATGATGAAGACTTCATCTTTTGCTCTTACTGAAGTTAAGTATGTTGCTGGTGAGAATGTCAAACATGTTGTTCTTGAGAATGTTAAAGAAGCTACTTTGAAGGTTCGTTCTCGTCAAGAGAATATCGCTGGTGTTAAATTGCCTAAGTTTGATCACTTCTCTGAAGGTGAGACCAAGAATGATTTAACCGGTTTAGCTAGAGGTGGTCAACAGGTTCAAGCTTGCCGTGTGGCTTATGTGAAAGCTATTGAAGTTCTAGTTGAACTTGCTTCTCTCCAGACTTCTTTTTTGACTCTTGATGAAGCAATCAAGACGACTAACCGTAGAGTCAACGCTCTTGAGAATGTGGTGAAACCAAAGATAGAGAATACAATCAGTTACATTAAGGGAGAGCTTGATGAGCTTGAGAGAGAAGATTTCTTCAGGTTGAAGAAGATTCAGGGATACAAAAAGAGGGAAGTTGAACGTCAGGCAGCTAATGCTAAGTCCTTTGCTGAAGATATGGTTCTTGAAGGTATCTCTATGCAGAGAGGGATTTCGATTAACGCTGCACGTAACGTGCTTGTTGGTGGTGGAGAGAAGGATGCAGACATTATCTTCTGAGGTGTGAGCTCTCATTCTCTCTGCCTTCTTCTATGTTTGCTCTGTTTCTATTTATTCATCGTTGCGCCGTTTTTACTCTCTTCTTTAAACTTATGTTTCTTAAAATAAAATGGATTTGTTGTAGATGAAATATTGCATCATCTTGGATTGTGCTTTGCTATGATTTTTTCCTCTTGAGATTTGTGATTGATACTGTTATGTGTAATGGATAAATCCTCTGTTTCAGATCAAACAATTAGATCCTACAGAGTATTATTTCTTGTGCTTAGTTACTAGGGTTCAAGTATTCAACTATTATTGTGTTAAGCATATCAATCTGAGAGAAGAAATGAACTTTATGAATACATTTTAGAGAACATAGAGTCAAATACACTTGAAGTTAATGGAGGAGAGGCTTATACACTGTTCATAACCAACCAACAAGATCAGAGAGCAACTCAAGATCAGTATCACAATCCATCGAAGAAGACGAAGTTCTGAAACATCTAACAAAGGAAACATATAACCCTCTCCTTAAAAGCCTGCTTCTCAGAAACCTAAGCTTATACTACAGAAACAAAAACTCAAGAAACACTAAAGATGTATCCGGTGAAGAAGACGAGAAGAGATGCAGTGTGTGTTTAGAAGACTTTGAGCCCAAGGAAACAGTGATGCTCACTCCTTGTAAACATATGTTTCATGAAGAATGTATAGTTCCATGGTTAAAGAGTAAAGACAGTCAGAAAAACGAGATTCTTCTCGGACATTAACCTCAAATCTTGCCGGAGACATAACAGTGATGAGTGAACAATCTATTCACGTTATCTCTGTGGTAAAGAGCAATGGACGAAACTTTTCTTTTTGGTTTCCTAAAATATTGATGTTTTAGTAATTTTTCTTGTTTCAAAAAATTTGATTTTATGTATTTTGTTTACTTAATTTTAATATAAAATTAAATACTGAGTATGTTTTTTTATAAAATGGAAAAATTTAACCAATAAAAAAAGAAATCAGAAAAGTAAAAAAAAAAAAGTAAATGAAAAAAATTAAGAGATAATAAATACTCAAAAACATTAAATTCTCTTATATTATATTAATTTATTATTATATTATTTTTACAGTTGAAAAAAAAAGATTTTTATTTTTTTGTTTTGGTATTGGGCTACACGTCACAAAGTTATCTAGAACTATCACAGAAAGGAATGGCGCCAAAATCGCATCTCCGATGTTGCTCCTCCGTCGTCACAGTCCCACGTCGGAAAACAGAAGCACAATCAGGTAGATCACCAAGATCACCAAACAAAGATTCATCTTCTTCTTCACCTACTGAAAAGCCTCTCTCTAACGTTACATCAAGTAAATTCCCAGCGTAGATCGAAGAAGAAGAACCACCTGATGATAACGAGATCGACGCGTCGTAGAAGCAACTGAATTCACTGTAGCAGCCACCTAAGAGTAACGGAGAATCCACGTGGCTTAAATCCAGTCCTACCGGTTCCTCTGCGACGGTGACATTTACTTCCTCCTCCTCCTCTTCGTATTCTTCTTCTTTTTTGGCGGTTTTGAGGACGACGGAGCGATGGTGGTGGGATTTGTTGTTAACGGCGGATGGGAAAGGGTGATTATGGTCGCAGGCGTAAGTTATCACAAGCTTTGTGGGATCCACACGGCTTCTCTCTACCTGCTTCCTCGCCGGACATCCTTTTGAGCTACTGCATCTGTAATACCCCCTGACCCATCCATACAAACTCATTAGCCAAACTTTTAATAAATATATACTCAAATATTAACACTAAATATAAGTATATAACAAAAGATTTACATAAATTTCATTTTTGCATTTTTTGTGATCATTAAACTAAATAAATGTACAAAGTTCGAGTAAATGAATCATATTTAAAATTTTCAGGTTATTATTAGTAGAATGAGAAAAAAAAAATTTATTTTCATACAACAAATCGAAAATATATAAAACAAATAATATAATATAATATTGGCACGTTCTTCACGTGCATAATTACATTTTGTGGCTTTTTCTTATAAAATCCCAAAAGTATAATAATAGTAATAGTAAAAAAATTTAAATAATTTGGTTACATATCATTTTTGATAATTATTAGATTAACCGAATAAATCGAATAATAATTCAAACCGAACCGAAAACCGAATAAAAAATAAAAAAGTTTCGATCGGTTTACTCATATAAAACCAAACAAAACGAAACTGATCTATTTCGGTTCGGTTTTCGGTAAACCGAATAAATCGAACCGAATGCTCAGAGCTAACTAATCAGATTATTGGTTAATTATAAGTTTTACAACATTATAAAACACCACCTTGATTAGGCGCGTGATACCACACGCGAGATCAGACGCGTCTACTTATTACCAAAACTCTACAAAGTGCGTATAATAGCCCAATGGTAGTTGGGCTAACGTACGCTTTCACGTTAACTGAAGTGTTTACCTGGGATAAGGCGAGCCTTTGATAGGCTTTTGTCCGTATTTTCTCCAAGCCCAAGAATCGGACGGTGGATATACTTCTCCTCTACTCTTAGATCCTTCCACGTCAGCAATCGGAACAGACACAACTCTCTTCTCTACGTTTCTTCTACTACACAATTATTACATTTTCAGATCATGTTCTTTAACTTCAACAACAATAATTCATATAGAAAATTCATAAAACCTTTTCTTAGGAGTTGGTTTTGAGATCTTCAAGTCTTCACAAGACGAAGGAGATTCAGGAACGACGTCGTTGTAAGTCTCATCTTCTTCGTCGTCTGATTCTTGAATTGGTCTACGGTGCATGATTGATTTCGACCGGAACAGAACACGGTTGATGTGATTAGTGAGAAGGTTATAATCAAAATCTGATGTGATTATATATTCTCTATTTGTTTGGGGACGTGCAGGCAAACATCAAAAGGATTATTATATTGGTTATTTGTATTTTATTTGAATTGAATAATGAATATGACCAGTTGTTTTGTAGTAATAGTTTTTGTTTTTATTTTGAAAGGTTCTTTTCTTTCTTTGGTGAGATTTTATTTTATTATTATATCATAAGGTTTTGATAATTTAATTATTTCTTTAATTAGCTGGTGGTTTTGATTAAGTCCATGCATAGTTATGCTTATGCAAATCTATATTATAATTATCTGCATCTGATCTATAGACAATGATTGGTTTATTTTTTGCTGTCCACGTAAATAATTTTTAAAAAATAAGAGTAATTTTAAATAACATGAAAATAAAGTTTAACTTTCACAAATAACATTAAAATTAATTTAATACAAAATTATCATTTAATAATTCAATTTGAATTAAAAATTAGATTATATTTTGAAGAAATTACATAAAACCCAACCACTAAATACTCAATCCAAACAATAAAAAACTAAAAATATAATTTTAATAAAAAATAATATTTATATATAATTAAAAAATAATGTAATTTTGTCTCATAAAATATAGATGATGGTATTATAAAAAATTACTTAAAAATAAATGCAACTAATGTTGAAATTAAAGATGTTTTTATCTTATTTTATTAAGTTTAAAAACTTTAAATGAATGAGTGCTAACCTACATAAGAGTTGATTTGGTCTGTTTCAATCTCAATGCATCATGTTTCTGAACATGACATGATATTTATATATATAAGTATGTATTTAACAACTTGTTAGAAAATTAGATTTATGAATATCTTTCAAATCTTATACAAACTTATATTAACCAAAAAGTTTGTAGAGAAGATTCAGAAGAACATATGCTTTTTCTATGAAAAAATAGATGTGTTTTAAGATGACATATTTGATGAATTTATATACAAGCTTCATCTCATTTGTGACAAAAAGAAAAAGGATAAAGAGAAACATAAAGATATAACCTAGTTCTCTAGATAATATTTTACTCATTGTGTACAGAAGCTTTTGCTGGAAATGGCCATAATAAATATATGTGGGATCAAGTCAAGATTCCCCAAGTCATTCATTAAATGGTATATATATAGATAAAACTATATTAAGGTCTCTGTCATATTTATTAATTTAATTACTCCATTATTGTCTCCAACTTCTTAATGAAGCCAAAAACTGTATTTTCTGGTTGTATTTGTTTTTGATTAATTTTTATATATGTAATAATGCGTCTTTACACTCATACATATATGTTTGATTTGGTCATCTTTGATCATGATAATTAATGTAACTAATCAATAATTTGTTCTAATCTGATGTCATTGAGAATTGACAATGAAACATGAGTAGATAACGTTTTTGTTTTACCAGTAAGAAAATGACGCTTTTACCCTCCTAACCCATGTTCCCGACCCTTGACTATTGGTCATATTTGTCATTTAATGAACTTGGGCTTGGGCCTAAAAGATTCTTCATTTGGGTCTCAATAGTATATATACTAAGAAGCTATACTTGGCCCATAAAGAAAAATATATAGATTTTTCACTTGAAAGTGTTACATACATTATATAGTCTGTCTTAGAATATTCCGTAGTACATAACAAGAAGCCTTACATTTATTCTTGTCTGATTTATTGAGAACCCATACTTGCTTTACCAGGCGAAATAGGAGACCGAGCCAAGCTAAAGCTACTAGAGCAGCCACTAAGCTTTGAAGATGACCTACGGTTTCTCACTAATGGAACCAGTGACTGCACTACATCTGCCATTAAAGGTCTGTAATCAGCTTCTGCTTGAACACACATTGCTGCTATTGCTGCAACTTGAACTACCTCTTTTGTTGAGTACTGTCCTTCGAGTCTTGGATCCATTATGTCTACTATTTTGTCTCTATCCGCTAACTGAGGCAAAGCCTGGAGATAGCAAAAGATGTGATTAGAGTGAAGAAGATAAAGAAAATAACACAAGAGCAGCTTGTGAAAGCATGCGTACCCATGCTACAAGAATGGTTTCTCCAGTAGCTCTCTTCATATCTACTGGAACTCTACCGGTTAATAACTCTAACAAGACAACACCATAGCTATAAACATCTGATTTTGTAGTTAGGTGACCAGTTAAAGCGTACTCAGGAGCAACATATCCTTGTGTGCCTAATACACGGGTAGAAACGTGTCCACCAGCTTTATCTGATCCGACTTTGGCTAATCCGAAATCTGAAACTTTGGCATTGAAGTTTCTGTCCAGCAGAATATTGCTGCTCTTAAAGTCTCTGTGAATCACTGGAGGTGATACTTGTTCATGGAGATATTCCAAGCCTTTTGCAGCTTCTAGAGCTATTCTCATCCGAGTTTCCCAATCTAATCTCGGAGGAATAGAACCAGACCCTAAATGCAAGAACAAGAGAGACAATTTTATCAAACCCAAAAAAAAGTACACATGCTAATATGCTATGTTCATCAATCAAAGTAACTATAGTACACTATCTACGATTCATGTTCAAAATCGATATCATCCAAGGGAAATGTACAGAAATAAATAGTAAAATTTGGAGTCTTCTCCAATGAACTGTAGTCTGTAGAGAACATCTTCTAAGACACTTACTATTGTTAAGATAGAGGTGTTCTTGCAGACTGCCATTTGCCATGAACTCATACACAAGTAGTTTGTGAGTATTGTCTGAGCAATAACCAAGAAGTGCCAATAAATAAGGTGAACTCAGACGGCTCAGTAACTCAACCTGTCACCGGATACAAAAATTGATCAAAATCGAAAAAAATCAGTTCTTAAGCTTGAAGATCAAATGGACTGAACAAAAATAATCAAACCTCCATTTTGAATTCATCTTCTCCTTGCTTTCCTTCATAATTCATGAACTTGATAGCAACTTTTCTCCCATTATTAAGCACACCACGATAAACCAAACCAAATCCACCATGACCAACCACATTCGACTTACTAAATCCACCTGTTGCTGAATTCAATTGCTTAAAGGTGAAAATTTGCAACCCATTTTCATTAGTAACATCTTGTTGTTGATTTTGACAATCCCCTTTCTCCTCACAATCAAACCCTAAAAACTCGACAGGTAAAAACCAACCAAGAACAAATTCAATACACAGAAATATAAATTAAACCCTAATTAGAAACCACACTCAAAAAATTCTTCCAAATTAGAAACAAATTTGAGTATACGGCGAAAACAAAGGTATATGGAGAGAAATAACTTACTCTTGCTAATTCTGTGAAGCTTAGAAACCTTGTTACGGATATAGCAGTAGTAGCTAAAGGCGATGAACAAAGAAGATAAAGCAAGACAAGCAAGTACCACAATAGCTACTACTGCTGCACGCTCTTTCCTTTGGTACGCTTCTTCTGTCTCCATTTTTTTCCCCTAAAATAAAAATGTAAGAACCCTAGAAAAATTAGGTTTTTGATTTTTGTGCTTCAGTGTGTGAATGTCAGCTTCACTGACTCACTCTACTGTTTTTGTTTCGTGGCGCGTAGAATACTTTGAAGAGAGAGATGTTGTATGTATTCACGCCAATTTTACGGATTTGTCCCTGTTTAGCCCAGACTAAAGCCCAAACTAAAGCCCAAACTCAACAAGTGGAGATAAAAATTCGGTCAACTCTATCAAAAAGTTATCAATCATTCATATCATAGAACTTGTAGGAGAAAAAAACTTGTTATAATAGTTGTTGAAAAATAGGTGGGAATTGATTCGAACTAAAGAAGGAGGGAGGGGTTCAAATTGATTATTTCAAAATGTAGGGGTGATATAATGATTCATAACGTTTTTAAAGGACCTTCAAAGTAAGAAGAGACAAAGAAAGATCAATTTCTGATTCTTCTGAGAATTTCATCATCGTTTTCTTCCGATTCCTTCTTCGTCGCCGTTCTTCAGATTTTTCACTCTTCTGCTCGAAAGGTTTCTCACTCTTTACCTTCCTCTCTTAGTCTATTGAAACTGTAATACCCTTGTCTTCTATATACCTCTTAATCTAGCTGTTTCAGTTTCAATTTCAACTGACCTAAATTCTATTATGTGAGCTCAATTAGGAAAAAACACCATTTTTTAGAGATTCAGAGCTCCTAGATTTACTTCTCTGTTGTTTTCAGATGTGTTTGTTCTTTTTGAAGTTAAAAGTTATTCTCTTTGCTCTTTATATTTCAGGGCAGTGCTTGAGAATCTTTGAAGAAGGTGATCGTTGTTACTTTTTCCATACATATCTGAATCTGGAAAAAGAAACCATTCATTCATCTTTATAGATAGATATAACTCAAAAAGCTTGATTTGAAGCTGCTTTGAGTAAAGAAAGTTACTAAAGTTAGGAGGTGAAGAACTTGGAGTTTGTATCATGCCGTATTATATTCAGAGGCTATTTAATACTTGTAAAGCATCTCTATCAGCTAATGGACCGGTGTCTGAGGAGTCTTTAGACAAGGTTCGCACTATGTTGGGTATGACTTACATTATTGATCATTCTTTTATCTTCAATCTAGCTTTCTCCATCATGCTCTTTAGACATGGTTTTCGCTTGCTCGTGGTTTAGTATAGTCTAAAGTGTTATGTTTTAGTATCTCACTCTCTTTTGTCTTAGAATACTGTTGTTTATTTAGTCTAATACTTGTAACTTCTTCTTCATTTCAGAGAAAATCAAGCCTTCTGATGTTGGTCTTGAACAAGAAGCTCAATTGGTACGTAACTGGTCTGGTCCTGGGAATGAGAATAATGGAACTAATCATTCTCTACCAGCAATCAAATACCTTCAGTTACATGAGTGTGACAGCTTCTCGGTGAGCAAAAAAAAACATTCTCTTTGAATGGTATTGCTTATAGTTTTCACCATTTTTATGTTTGTGTATACCTTCATTGATATGGTCAAAGAGTAGTAGCTAGGCTTCTCATGTTGAAACCAGATCTCTCTCATCATCAGTAATCCTTTTGTGTTCTTAGTTTAGCCATTTCTCTTAAGCTATGAAGCAACAAGCTCTACCAATTCTGTTATTAGTTACTAAGGTTTGATCATTGTTTTGTTAGATTGGAATTTTCTGTATGCCACCTGGGTCTATCATACCACTTCATAATCATCCAGGCATGACAGTACTAAGCAAGCTTGTTTATGGTTCAATGCATGTTAAGTCATATGATTGGGTTGAGCCTGATCCGTCAGAGCTAGACGATCCATTACAAGGTAATAATGACATGTAGTATTATAACTTATATGCCTATGCAAATCATTTCAGAGTGAAAATAATCTATTGTTTGTTCCCTTTAACTCATAGCAAGACCTGCAAAGCTAGTTAAGGATACTGAAATGACTGCTCCTACCCCAGCAACCACTTTATATCCAACAAGTGGTGGAAACATTCATTGTTTCAAAGCCATTACTCATTGTGCAATCTTTGACATCTTATCTCCTCCATACTCTTCTACTCACGGCAGACACTGCAACTACTTCCGCAAATCCCCAATACGAGACTTACCTGGTAAAGTAACTCAATACCAGTTATCATTAGTTAAACCAATAGGTTCTTGAGTCTAAACTGGAAGAGACACATCATATGCTTAAATAATTGTTAGTTTTTTGTTGTTGATGAGGATGTGATATGTGAAACCAGGTGAGATTGAAGTGATGAATGGAGAAGTGATCACAAATATCACATGGCTTGAAGAGTATCAACCTCCAGATAGCTTTGTGATATGGAGAGTTCCATATAGAGGTCCTGTGATTAGAAAATGAAATTACAAAAACTTGGTGTAAGCATATAAGAGAAGAGCAGAAAGATAAAGGAGTCTTTATCATCTGGAAAATAATTGGTAAACCATTCAGAGGCTGGTGGCTATACACTATGGTCAAGGTTCTTTACATATTTGTGACCACATTCATTTGTTTCAGCCTACTTCGTTATATGATAATGTTTTTACTACATACATTATTACTTTACTAGTTTTATATTATAAGTTTTGTTCTCTATTTTTTAAATGCAGGCTATATAAACATTGCTCGTAAACAGTGTTATATCTAGCATTTTAATGAAGTTTTGTTTTCATTGATCCTTTACCTTCTTAAACAATGGTTCAAACAAGTACTCAAAATTGCATAATATAAAGTGACAACACTGTTTACAATAAAGTAAGTAATTGCATTTTATGTTTCTACACCTGAAAATTGAAGTGTTATAATGACCTTTTTAAATTGGAATCTGTATTTTTTTTCTTTTGTCTCCTAACAAATTCAAATTCTCATATGCTTGAAACTAGAAAATGTTAACTGAAACAACAATTTTGACTTGACAGATCTCATAAATAGATTCTTCATAGATTATAACATTTTTGATCTTCTCTCTCTATATGTTTTCAACGGCTCTCTCTGTCGTTATGTCAATTCAAATTCCACCAACCTATCTATCCTCTTGTTGCTTCTTCACTTCTTTCAGATCTCTACCAATTTCAAATGCCAAAAATCCACTATCTCACCTGTATGAACTCATTTGTTCTGACCCATTAAGCAAAATCCAGATTTGATTAATCTCTCCTTCATTGTGTTGTTATTTTCTTATGTCGTTGTTGTTTTGAGAAACACCAATAGTACACAGTTCCATTGTGAGCTCACTAAAGAGAGGTTTGGTCTGAGCAAAATCTTCTATCGAATTAGCTCAATCTAATCTGCAAAACATCTCTAAACGTATCTGCGTTCTTATTTTAGCTAAATTTCAGTAATTTTCGACAAGGGTTTCTGAAAATTACACTTTATCGATGGATCCATCAGTTCAAAATGAGATCTTTAGCATTCTGAGAAACTGACAAGTATAAAATTTGGTCTTTTTTCTGTGTATTGTCTCTGCTATTGTTTTAATGGAATCCAGTGTCTTATAAGTCCATTTTTTGATGATCCAGAATAAAATGGAGGTTGTTGAGAGAAAAAGACCAAGAGGATCATTTCTAAATCTGTTTGAATGGTCTGGTAAATCAAGGAAGAAGCTTTTCTCATCTAATGTCTCTCAACTCTCTAGTAATCTCTTCATTCTCTTCCTTTCCATTATATTCAAATGCTTTTTTAATATAATTCTCTAAAGTTTCTCCTTTTTTTAAATAGAAGAATCTAACCAAGCAAAAGAGAATGTTCTTAACCACACCTCTCTAAGGCCCCATTCTGTTGTAAGCTGCCTTTAGCTCAATACCTACCAATTGTTTTGTGTTAGTTCTAGTGAAATGACATGAACTCTGACTGTGTTCTGTTTCTTTAACAGGTTGAGGTTGATCAGACTGTAAAGAACTCAACTGATAACCCGATAAGCGATTCGAGCTGTTGTGCATCATCTGTAACTAGTGATGATGGGAATGTTGTTAGAGCACCGAGTGTGGTTGCTAGGCTCATGGGTTTACAAGGTTTACCACTACCAAATCCTGATCTTGATCCATGCTTTCTCAGATCCTCGCGCCAGGCAAACACTTGGGATGCTAATGTTGATCATCAGAGTGGCTTTGATGGTGTGTCTTGGGATCATTTGGGTTCAAAAGCCAGTAAAGGGCAACATAAGAAGATGATTGAACGGTTTCAAACCGAAACCTTACCTCCAAGATCTGCTAAACCAATCTCTGTCACTCACAATAAACTCTTGTCACCTATAAGGAATCCTGGATTTGTTTCATCTAGGAACCCTACTTATGTAATGGAAGCTGCTTCAAGAATGATTGAGTCAAGTCCACGAATGATTACAAGAACACGAGTAGTTTCTTCATCTGAAACTTCTTCGCCAGTTCCATTGAGGATTCACGATTTGAAAGAGAAACTAGAGGCTGCACAGAAAGTACCTAATGATACTCACAACAGTAAGTACCAAAGAGGAGATCAAAAGAAAACTACATCATTGGAGAAAAACAGTTGTGATGTGTTGAAGAGTGAAGTGAAGCCAACTTCTTTCTCTGTGCAAACAAAGGCCAACAGAAATCAGAAGCAAGACAGCTTAACAATGTCCTCAAGTGGAAGCAAGAGGATGTCTTTGAGACAAAAGGAGAAAGCAGAAGCTAAGACTAAAGGAGTTAAAAGCCAAACCAGTGTCACCGGGAAAAATGTGCTTAAGCAGAACAACCAGAAGCAGAACTGCAGAGACAATCAGCAATCCAAAAAAGTATTGAACAAAGTTGTAAACAAGGTTCTTGTGGAACGTGGATCTACATCGAAGAGCTCGGGATTTACCACATCTTTACCTTTATCCCGAAAAAAGAATCTTCCTCAAAACAAAAACCCGCGGAATGGAGTGCAAGAACCAAGAATCTATGAAGATAAGCGGATCAAAAGGAGTGAAAAGTCTATTAAATGTAACATTTCCATTGATGGTGACTCAAACACAAGTAAAGATGATCAGAAAAGGGACATGGATGTGATTTCTTTTACTTTCACATCTTCCATCAAAGGTTTATCATCTCATTCACAAGAAACCAAACAAGATACAGACTCTACCTTAAAGTTTAATATGATAGGAGGCGATTCTTTAAATGCGCTTTTGGAGAAAAAGCTAAGGGAACTGACCTCAAAGATTGAATCATCTAGCTCTAGCTTGATCCAAGAAGAGTGTTTGAGTTCCATTTCAAAAGATAGATCAAACAGGATGATTTCATCACCATCAGTATTGAGTCAAAATAGTTTTGATAATTTCTTAACAGAGAGTGAATCTGTTTCTGACTGCTCTTCATTCTATCAAAACCAGAAATCACAGGTTTAGTTTCCTTAAAATACTGCTTCAATGTTCTAGTAGATCGAATTTTTTTCCAGCTTACCAGTCTCTAAGAAAGTCTTGTCTTTTTTTTTTCCTTAAAGAAGAAGAAGATGATACAGGGAGAAGAACATGAAGTTAACAGCATCAGTACTCTTACAGAAGCCGATAATTTCGCATTCTCCTGCAGCAAGAGTTTCTCATATTGCAGACATGACAGAGAACATGGTATGTCTTTGTCAATTTATGTAAGGTTATGAAAACTCTTAGTGTATATTTTTGTACAGGCATGAAACAGAGTTCATCAGATCAAGAGCTCACTTGTGTTTCATCAAACGAGTTCCATCACACCTTAGATGAAATAGATTCAGTAACACTCGACTGGGAGCTTGAGTACATAACTAAGATCCTCAACTCTGGTCAATTCATGTTTCAAGACTTTGCTTCAGAGACAACCACTGATGAGTTACCATTACCATCAAGCCTCTTTGATGAAATGGAACACTCTAGAAGAGCTGCAATGTCAATGAAGATAGAAAGAAATACACTTTTCGACTGTGTGAATCAGTGTCTAGCAATGAAATTTGAAAGGATGTTACTTAGAAGCTGCAAAGGGATGATGATGATGATGTCAGGTGGGATTTTGTTAGCTGAAGAATTGAACAGAGAAGTAAAAGGTTTAAAGAAGATGAGAGAGATGATGATAGATGAGCTTGTAGATCATGACATGAGCTGTTTCCAAGGGAGATGGATTGGTTATGAAAAGGAGATGTTTGAGGAAGGCATTGATATTGAAAAAGAGATAGTTTCTAGTTTGGTTGATGATTTAGTTAGTGATCTCTTGATGAAGTGACTCCATATAAATTATTACAATCTCTCTTTCTCTGTAATAATAATATCTCCAATGAATCAGCAAACTCGTTAAGCCTAACATAGTGTTTTATTTCCACGTGTCTCAAGACAAGAGTTATAACTTATATATATAAATCAACAAATCTTGTTTTTAGTAATGTAAGGGATTAGACATGATTACATATTGTTAAAATCATCATCAAGTAATTACAAAACAAATAACTCATGGAAACAAAAAAAGAAAATAAAAATAAGATGAACACATATTGGATTCCTTTTGATCTTATAAGAGAGATACTTATGAGATTACCTGCAAAATCTTTGATGGAGTTTCGTTGTGTCTCAAAGCAATGTGCCTTAGTCACCTCTGAGGCTCTGATCCAGATTTCATCAACTCATTCACTTCTCTATCACCAATCCAACGTTCTTGTGTTAACCTAAGCTTCCAAAAGAATGGAAAGAAACTATTCTTCTCCTTCTCACAACATAAATCTCCTGAAAAGTATCATTTCACATTACAAAAAAGACAATACTACAAGTCATGTTATCAAGTTCAGTCTGTGCATGGTTTGATTGCTTTTCATTATACTCATCATATTATAATTTGGAAGTTGGAACCCTACAATGAGACAATATGTTACATTTCGAAAACCACATAACCCTAAACATACAATAAGTTATTTAGGTTATGATCCTATTGGTAATACTTATAAACTATTGATAAACATTGTATGTAGCTACACTAATGAGGCTTTTGTTCTTACACTAAGAACTAAAGAATCATCATGGAGAAAAATCAAAAGTAGTCATGCATGTTATATTCCACGTAAAGGGATATGTATTAATGGAGTTTTATATTATATTATTGATGGGTTTCGTAAAAAAAATAATGTGTTTTGATGTGAGAAGTGAAGAGTTTAAGTTAATACAAATACATAGTTGCATGCATGATGATTTGACTAGTAAGCTTTCATTAGTGAGTTACAAGGGAAAGCTAGGTTGGGTTATATATATTAGAATCTTCTTATAAATTATGGGTTCTTGAAGATGTAGAAACTGAAGAATGGTCATGTAAAGATTTTTATATACCAATTTCTTCAAAAGATCCTATTGAGAAGGTTAATTACTTTTTAAGTGGTGTTACTAATGATGGTGAGTTTATATATGTATCATTATCATGGCAAGCCAAGAAGATTTATATATCGTATTATGATCCAATGAGAAATAGTTATAAGAGGATTAAAAGTGAAAGATTTGAAGATGATGAGTTTTGGCTTTGTAATGGATGTAGTGATGATGGAGAAATTAGTACAAGTTTACCAAATCATATAGAGAATCTTATGTCTTTAGAGAGCTTTGCTTGTTCACCTTTTGAGTCATTATTTCGAGTGGTTTAGCTTTTGTTGTTATGATCATGTTTTGTCTTTTTGACATTTTTGTTATAGTTCTTAAGAAAATAGAATAATTCATGTTTAATTTGTATTTTTTATTTTTCCTTATAAAAAATCAGCAAATCTAAGTTTAATATATAACATAGTTTCTAAATAACTAAGTTTTCTCTCTAATGTATAATATTCCACTTGTTCCTAATAAATATAATTTTTAGGATTTTCATACATATTAAGAAAATTTTGGAAATTACAAATTTAATTTTGTATTTAATAGCTAATATGATGAAATTACAACTTTTGAAACAAACTTTTCTCTAAAATAATATTAATTAGGAACAAATGAAGTATTAAATATAATATAATCAAATTTAAAAGTATTTTTGGATATAAATATGAGCTAATCAATTTTCACTATTTTTGTAAATCTAAGAAATTAAAATAGCAAAAATTGAATATATTAATCATAAAAGCACATATAAGATCCATAACACATAATTCAAAATTTACTAGATTCACACAAAAAAATCATTCTAAAACATCTAAATATATGTAAAATATACATAAATAGCAAAAAAAACCATGTTCACTTGTAATAAGAGTTTCTTAACCAACAAAAATAAGTAAACCAAATGAACCATTGATATAAATTTTTGCATTAATGAGAAGCATTATCTTCAAATTAATAATACAAACAAGGCATATTTAAATATGATAATAATTCAGTAAAACAAAACCAAAAAAAAGAATGAAAATTTCAAAATAAATATAGTTCTCTTACTCAATTTACGTTTTGAAAAAAATATATATATAAAAATAAAAAGAGAGAAGTGTTATAAAAGAAAATGCTTAACCGAGTCCTCAAGTAACTGATGACTAGGGCAAACCATTTCCTTCACTTTCTCTCCTTTCTTATATATCTTAAACGTTGGAACTTTCTTGATCATCTCTGCTTTTGCCAATACCAAGCTCTCATCCACATCCACCTATAAGAGACAAACCCGGTTAACACATTAAACCAACAACAAGATCCATTTTACAAATGGGATTTGACTAGATTGAGAGCATAAGAACGGGGCCCCCCATAAGAACAACCTTGAAGAAATGTACTAATGGATACCGTAAGCATAAGGTGTTAACAAATGGAGATATCACTTCACTTTGAGTGTTTGATGATGATTTGAAATGAAACACACAGATTCCTGAAAAAAAGTTTCAATCTTACAAAAGAGAGTAATATCGAAAAATTTAGATAGCTAAGTGTGTTTAGTTATGTTTATTACCAAGAAGTGATGTTGCTGTCTTAAACTTATCTAAAGTTGAAACCTCTTCAACTTCATTATTGAAACCTAAGTACTTAGGTTCTTCAGTTTTGTCTGATATAAAGTTCTTTGCTCTATGTAAACACTCAGCAACTTCGATATCTCCGGGAAGTTCTTTTCTCAATACTTCGTAATCTCTAACCGCATTTTCCCATTGACCAAGCTACATTTGAACATGAACAACATTGTTAATACAATAATACTTGGTTTCGAAACTAATTCAATGTCCTTTTATCTAACCTTTCCATATGAAGCGGCTCTTCGGAGAAGTGCCTTGGTGTAACTAGGATGGATTCTAAGTGCTTGATTACAATCCTCAATTGATTTTTCCCACATACCAAGCCTAAACCAACAAGCCGCTTTATTACAATACAAAACCGAGTTGAAAGGATCTAACTTAAGTCCATCACCATAAGCTACACTTGCTTCTAAGTATCTTCCTGAACTAAAGAGTTCATTTCCATAGTTACGAGTTTTCACCACATTCTTTAGTTTCTTTAAAACCGATACAACTTCCGGGTTATTGTCGATCGCCATGGCTTTCTCCGCCTTTACAACCGCATCCTCAAATCTGCAATAAACCTATCATCTCTACTCACTTATCCAAGAACCAAACAACACTACTTAACAAAACGAGTTAAGACAAGTTTTGAGTTTAAGCATTTCAAAACTCACCTTCCTAAAGCCATGTCAACTTGAGCTTGAACACAAAGCACATAAGCATCACACATTATACCAAACAGTTTCATAGATGGTTGAGTATGATGATGATGATCTAATCTCGGAATACCGGATAGACACAAATCCGAATCTTTTATCCGATGAAGCCGTAACAGAGCTTCAGCTTTACAAGCTATAAGCTGCAAGAACAAACCTCATTGTTTAAAAGATCAATTCATTTTCATGGAAACACACAAGTGAACGATCTCTTACTTGTGGAGAAGAGTCAGCTCCATATGCAATAGCTACATCGATTTCATTAACTAGATTTTTCCAGTTACCGATCTTTCGAGCATCAGTACATAACCTAAGTTGCTTCTCTAGCATCTGTAACCGTTGCAAATCAGCTTGATCGGGACATTGACCGGAAAAACAAAGATGATGTCTCGCATTCTCAGCTTCTCCCAATCTAAACCAAACCAAACCAATAAAATTATTATTTCTCAATTAATCAAAATAATTGGTTTAACTAAACCGAGATTTATTTAATTTAACCTGCGATAAAGAGAAGCTAGTCTCTGGTGAGCTTTAACATAAGAAGGATCTATTCTCACAGCTTCAAGACATTCTTCAACAG
>KE158429.1:0-13289 GCA_000411055.1 Leavenworthia alabamica | reverse complement strand
TCGGCGATGTAGCACCGCTTCCTCCGCCGCGAGAGAATCCCAAACCGGAGTAAATCAACGGTGTTCCAGCAGAAGAAGATCTTCTATGTCCATGTTTGAGATTCCTGTTCATAGTTCCAGATCCAAGCTCACCGGAGTGACTATGTCTAGCTAACTGAGAAGTTACAGCAGGTTTACCGGAAGCAGAACCAGATGAGCTAGAACTACTACCACTAACAGCTGGAGTTGTAGCAGCAGAGGATGAGCCACGTGGCATTAACGTAGAAATCGGAGAACCAAAATCAAGTTCTTGAAAATCAGGTTTGTTAATGACGTCATCATGTCGCTGGAAACTCAAAGAATCATGGAGTTTACCGGTAACGGAATCAATGGAAGGTTCTAAAAACAATTGTCTTCTATAATGTGAAGACATCTTTAAAAAAAACAAAATTGACTGAGAAGAAACAAAGAAGAATGAAGAATTCGTGAAGAGAGAGAAGAGAGATCTTGTGATATTTAAAAGGAAGTAGAAGAATGAATGAAGAAGATAGTGAAATTGAAATTATATTATATTACGTTTTAATTTCATAATATAAGTAGACTAATATTTTTTTTTTATATTGTCAGATTATTAAGACATTGATCTTCTTCTTCTACTCTCTTATCCTCTCTGACTTCCGTGTCTTCTTGTCTTAAAATACAGTAATTTTAATTATAATTATAATTTAATAAAATAATTTTGTTAATATAAAAAGTTATCAATTAGAAGGCTATCAACAGTTTAACACTGTTAACAATTTTCTCTCAGCAATAATTACTAATTAGTAGATTATTAATAGATTTTTTTCAATAAAATCTATAATATTACATACCTAATTAATTAACTTCTTCCATAATTTATAAGTTTCACTTTAGAAAAGAAAATGCCACCTCGGATTTTGAATCTCGTTTCAGTCATAGACATAACATTGAGGGTAAAATCGTCTTTTAGGATAAAAATATGTTACAAAATATTGAGCTTACATATATATATGATAACGAAAATACTTTGTCACCTAACACTTATCTGATTTTATTGTAGAAAAAATTATATAATTATTTAATATTAACGAAAATTATGTTATTAATTTATGATATATATTTACAACAAAACGAAGAAAAAAGAGAGCATATTTTGTAGACGTAGAAGAGAGCAAAAGAACAGAAATAAAGCAGAAAAATTCGAACGACAAAAAAAAAAGCAAAAGAGAATTGAAGGCTCATTTGCATGGCTGGCAAATGCTTTTTTATTTTCTTGGATTATTAAGACACATATTCATTTATTGACTTCAATCACTATTTGTTTGCCAAAAATATATATTTTTTTTAAATTATTGTTTTAATATAGTTACCATTTATGTATACTCTATGGTTTTAATTATATACTTGCCGGCAGGTTAGTAATAAATGGACAAAGAAAACTAAAATATTAGGAAGCAAAAGTAAGGGTAAAATAGGAAATACACTACGATGTTGACCACGTGCGAAGTGACCATGCCAGCTGTTTCTTAACATCTCCGCTACAGTTGCCAGCTAAGCACGACGAATGCATTAACGCCGTGTAACGGAACCGGATGGAATATTCTGAAAGCGGTCCCCAATCCAATTAAACCGGTATGAACTGTAGACATTTCCCTATACCGGACGGTCGGTAACATGAGTGGCTACAAATTTTGGATCAATTGAACCGGTTTTTTCAACCTAGGTCAAAAATATATAAGTAATTTTTAATATTTATTAATAAATTATATGAAAATTATGGATGAATAATTATATAAAACATCAAATGTTGAGACAATTTTGAAAAATGAATATGATTAAATGAGTTGGTAATTATGGTGCATTACAGCTTATTTGGTCGTCATTAACAAATTACAAGATTTGGGTTGAAAGAAAACAAAATAAGAAAAAAAACAAAATGAGAAAATCTCCTTTTTCCTATTGATGGGGAACATACTTTATACATAATTAATTAATTAATAAATTAATTAAATGAAAATGCTGCTCCTAATTTGTCAAGGCATGACCTTAATTATTGCTGGTAGTGTAATGAAGGAACATGGACCCACATTTATAGCTATAGCTATTACAAGAACTGAACATGACGTGTCTTCCTAAATTGGTCGTATAAGATAAAGTTACAACTTACAACCGACAGTGTAAACACTTGAATAAATCTACTTGTTTATATAATTAATCAGTAATTAATGATAATAAAACACATAGTTCTAGTAATTAATTATCTAAGTATATCATATTTGTATTAATAAATTTTAATTAACGACAAACTCGACACTTATGATCATTAAAGGTATCCAATGTTTCATCACTCGCCAAATGATGTCAGTGCTAACTAGCCATGTGCATTCAGTTCCGTTTACCGAAAATCGAACCAAAGTAGATCGGTTTCGATTTATTTAATTTTAGGTGAGTAAATCGATCGGAATTTTTTTTATTTTTTATTCAGTTTTCGGTTCAGTTCAGTTCGGTTTGAATTATTATCCGGTTAACCGAATAATTGTCAAAAATCATGTTTCGATTCGGTTTATTCGGTGTAAATTAAACCGAACAAACCGAATGGTGAATTNGGTTAACCGAATAATTGTCAAAAATCATGTTTCGATTCGGTTTATTCGGTGTAAATTAAACCGAACAAACCGAATGGTGAATTTTCAGATTTATTCGGTTTATTTGGGTTAATCGGATTGAATTCAAAAAAAAATTTTTTACCCAAAACCGAACCGAATAAACCGAACCGAACAAATCGATATTTTTTTCGGTTTTACTTCGGAACTGATTTTTAAAAATCGAAAAAACGAAAAAACAGAACCGTTTAAACCGAAAAACCGAATGTCTGGGGCTAGTGCTAACACACTAGGCAAGAATATAACTAGATCGCATTAATATTCCATATATATTACTATTATAGTTTTACATTTTTTTAATTTTATTAAATCTAAAACTATTTTAAATACCAAAATATAAATAATTAGTAATATTCATAATTCATAATTCATATCCAGTTGTGGTAAGTGTTAACAAGACGACAAAATTAAAACAGTGAAAAATCCAAATTATTATAATAATGATATTTATTGGTTGCATACCAGAAATAATTACAAAAGCATTGGTGTCAAATCAAAGATCGAATATGATTCTTTCACACTAAACACCAAGATTTTGTCTTAAACAGAAAAAAAACAAGATTTTGTCTTATTACACAAAAAAAACTAAACTAATCATCTAGTTCTTGTCGTGGGATTCCACTAATTTTTAATTATTAAAGCCTTAATTTTTTCTTCAAAAAATAAATAATTTTAACTTAATAATCTTGTGATTATAAAGTTTCCACACTTACTTATGGCAACTAGTATGTGTATAAAACAAATAAAATCGAATATATTAAAGTCGATCAACGTGACAAAACCATAAAATTATAGTTGTTCAAATTAAAATCTAATTCGAGTATTTTGTTTGAATTTATTAGTTGAATATTTAAGTTTGTTTTTAGTGTATTTTTGGATATAAAATGAACATGAAATGTGGGGAAATAACTATACAATATGATTGGCTATACATGTTGCTCTTGTCTTTATCTAATTCTTGAGCTAAATTATCATATGATTGCAGAATTTTATTTATTTATTTATTTATTCTAAACATTTTTTCTCTGTTTTTGCTTCTTTTATGCTTTACAGATTTATATTTTTTTTTTCTTTTTAATGGAGAGGAATGTGAAAAGATATGATTATAATGAAAATGTGAAGAGTGAGGGAGATCACATGTAATGATGACATGTGATTCTAATAATTTAGATTCTTTATTTCACAGTAAAAAGAAAGACAAAAACATTATGCTCTGCCAAGTTTCTCTTTATCTTTTAATTTTGGAAGAAAAAAAACACAAATTATTTTTTCTTGTAATAATAATTATAAATTTTTTATTTGGAGACTAGTGACTACACATATGTTCATATATTAAATCAGTAAAATGTATTTGGCATTTGTAAAAACTTATCCTATTGTTTTTTAGTCAGAACATATCCCTTTATTTCTATGTTCAATCATTCAACATGAAAATTACAATTTCAACCAAATACAAATTGATTGTTTTTAAAAGATTAATATTTGGTATTTTTTAATTTATTTTTATTGCTAAATTGTAATATAATTACTAAAAATAATAGATAAAAATTGATTAATATTTACATAATTTTATTTATGAAAATAATATATTTAAAATATTAATCAATTAAATGAACTCTTTTCAAACATCAATTAATATATTTTAAGTTAAAAAACTCTTAAAAAATAATTTAAGACCAAAGCAGAGAGCATATCACATTATTGTGGAATCCCAAAGAAATGTAATTATTCAAATCCTTCAAAACAAACACAACTCAAAACATTCCAAAACCATAACTTAACTTAAAACTCCGATTACAATAACATCACAAAGCTTTTAACCCTTCACTCAGTTGCTAGCCTGACGCAGCTCAGGTCGAACAAAGTCTGCATCAGCAGGCACAGAGATATCAACAGTAGGCCTGAGTTGTGCACAGACCTCAATAGCACCATGTACTGGATCAGAGAAGAAGTTACTGATCAAGTCTCTGTTGATTGGTGCACCATTGTCCACATCCACTAGAGCTTGTTGGGTCAGGTTGTAATCGAACCGTGGAGCCCATTTCCTTGAACCTAACCTTGCTGTGGTTGAACAGTTGTCAACCATGAAAGAAACTCCTCTTGCATGCATAAATGGGTTTAGAGAGTCCACTGATTCAATCACACTCTCATTGATGATTTCTGAGTAAGAGTGACCTTTCTTCCTCAAGATCTCAATCTACACAAAGTTCCATAGAAACCAAGATTTAGATTCAAACCAAACACATACAACAAAAGAATCCCTAACACAGATATACCTGAGCCATCATAAGTGCTACATAAACTCCAGCAGTGAAGGGATACAATGGACCCAAGTCACCAGCTGGTCTTGACTTCCTAACACGTTCACCGACCTTCCACATTCTTGTCTGATCAATCTTTCCCATTGGGAATGAAGGTAAACCTTCTTTTTCCTGAATCCATCAAAGTCACTGAACAATCAGTATTACAAGTAAGAGAATCCATCAGGTTTGGAAGAAGAGTCTTTACATAGAAACGGCGACCAGCTAAGACAACACTTCGGATTTCACTCCCACTTTGTACATCTTCATAACATTCATAGAGAATCTCCATACAAGGATAGAAGGATGCACTGTATGCAGTTTCAAATTCCTTTTTACCTTCTTCAGATAAGGAGTTGTACACAGCTAACATTCCCTGAAGTTCATAATTTATCAGATATGGCCAACAACGAATAACTCTAGTCGCTACAGATGTTTTCTTACAAACCTGAGTAGAAATGGTCCTCGAGATATTGCCGGTGATGCACTCTACTGTGTTCTTGTAAGCCAAGTCTTCACTCATACCATTTTCAGTGTACCTTCTGAACAGAGACTCCACGATTCCATGAACAGCACCAAGCAAAATGCCTATTAACAAAAAAAGGAGAAGTTAGGCGTAAGTAAGAGACTGAGCAATAGAAAGACAGTTCTATAAGTGAGGCCTAACTCACCTCTTTCTCCGAAGATGTCACTTCTGTACTCTTGCTCAAGAGTAGTAGCAAATGTAAAAGGAGAACCAAGTGCTACTGACCAACCCAGTGCAACATCAGCGGCTCTACCATCAACATCCTGCCAACAGAACAACAACAACAATGGTGAAAAACGAATACAAGAGGTATATTGATAGTTTTTTAGGCCAATAAAAACAAACTCAAAACCTGGTGGACTGCGAAACTGGCGTTGATTCCAGCACCATTGATTTCTTTTCCTTGGACATAAAGCCTTCTCACAGAAGGACCCATTCCCTTAGGACATACAGCAACCACACTGATGTTCTTTGGGAAATCAAGTCCAATGGACTGTAAATGCCCTAATAGAAACCCGTGTGATAAACCAAGAATACTGTTTGGCTTCATGTGAGAGAATATTTTCTCATAGTTATCAGCCTGCAAAACCAGTATACATTATTAAAAATCAATGTATACATTAACAAGTATTAGATACATTAGTAACAAAAGTGGACATACCTGAGCAGCATCAGAGATCAAAAGCAATACAAGATCGCTACCAGAGATAGTTTCCCATATATCACCCAAAGTACCAGTTTCTTCAGTGAAGCCAGCAGCACGTGCCTCCTCGAATGAGCGAGACCCCTTTCTAAGCCCAATCTACATTTTAGTAGTAAGAAAAAATCAAAAAGAAACCAAGTCAGGACATAAACTCAAAAGTAACAAAAGAAAGCAAAGTAGGAAGACAACAACTCAGCAGATGTAATACCTTAACAACAATGTCAGACTTTGCCTCCACAAGTGAATCCCTCAAGTTTTGAGCTTGAGCAGGTCCCTGCAAATAGAAAACGAATTTAGTTCAAGAGAAAAAAACATGCAACCATTATGTATCAACAAAGTGAAACCAAAACAGTTTATAAAGTTCCTTTACATGACATAATCAAGATTCCATATCCACAACCCATAGTTAGTAACACATACAAATAATAAAAGATAAGTACCTGAGATCCCCATCCAATAACACCAATTTGTTTAACCCCCTTGAAAGCATCTGGGAGATGCTTGAACAAATCCCTTCCTCCTCTCACAATGTACTAAACAGAGATTAGCAAAACAAACAAACATCAGAGACAACCAAATGATAAATCTAAAAGTCGAAAACTTTATAGAATCATTACAAATTTGAATAGAAATGAATAAAAGGGGATGATGAGATGAAACCTCTTCGTAACCAGCAAGAGAGACTTTCTCCTTTTTGAAGACGGATGTCTCGAAATCGAGAGACACAGGGGTTTTGACAGCAGATGATGAAACCATACGAGCGCCAAGGGAAGATCCAGTGGCGGAACCCACACCATTTCCAGCTACTGTGACAGATAACGACCTCAAAGACTTGGAATTTGATGAAAGGAAACCAATATTGGGAAGAGCCAAGGTTCTAGCTTTCGAAGAGATAAGGGTTTTGGATGAAGCAGAAGGATATGGGCATGAAAGGGAAGGAGCGATGGATGAAGTAGCAGCCGCCATTTTCTAAGTTTGTAGCTACTTGACTGCGCTAAGAGAAGAGTGCTCTGAAATTAGGGTCACAGAGTGATAGAAGAGAAAATAAATAAAACAAATCTTTTTACCTACTCATCACAACCAAGAGTCAGATATTATTTAGAAAATAAAAAAAACATATCCAATATATTACAATGGGCTAAGGCCCAATAATTAAAGCCCATAATGGTATATTCATGGAAGATCTTTTGATTGGTTGGTCCATCACCTGTATTATGTTGACTTCCCAGCGGTTGACGATATACACGAGTCAAAGTCAACATAATGAACGGTTCAGATTTAAAAAAATAAACTAGATCGTTTTGAGGTAGCTTATGGTACACTACACGTAACGCGAAACCTCTGCGTTTCATCGTCTCCGCCGGTGTAATCACAGTTGAATAAAGACTAGACTTAAGATTTAAGATTTACGATTTAGATAAGAAACCTTCCACTGATGCTGTGACCGTCGACGATAACGAGGAAAGAGAAGCTATAGAGATTGCTCTGTTTCAGGTGCCTGAATGCTATGTTTATTTGGTAAATTTGAATCCTTTATTAGGTTTTAAAGATGGGTTATTTGGAAGTTTTGTCGAATTTTGCGTCATCTCTGTTATAATGAAGTTACTTCCTTTTATTTGTAAAATTCACTCTATGGTTTTAGGAGAGGGTTTAGGATCTGATCTTAAAGTTAGTAATTTTCTTGAGTAAATGATCTTAATCTGCATTTGTAGCTGATTGAGATAATCCTGAAATCGTTACATGTTCATTTTGTTTTAGTATGTTTGAGATTTGAAATTGGTTATATTGAAGTCATAGATATTGTAAAGTGTTGTTAAGGGTTTTGATGGACTTGTATTGAATCTTATCTTATGGTTTATGCTTCTACTGTTACAGCAAGTGAGTTAGTCTTTGTGTCTTCTCATGATGTTCAGATACTCTAACAGACAAATCTGTATTGTCTTGTAGATATTTGGTTCTTTGTGTTGAAGAAAAGATCGGTACTACTTATGTTTATAAGTGTAGTTTGATAAGCCTATGAATGTGTTTTACAGGAAAAGGCCACATGCTTTATTAAAGAACATCTCCACACGTGAGAGAAGTGAAGTGTGTGAGCTTAAAAACAACAAGGGAACTTGGGAATTAGAAGATGCAGTGAAGGAGGTAGCTGTAGCTGAAAGTGAAGTCTCACGTGACAGGTAAAGTAGTTAGAGTTTGTTACATGTTAGTTGCAGTCGTTGTAACAAATTATTGAGTCAGTTAGCTTTAGCTATTTAGGAGCATTTTATGTTGTGAAATGTATGCAAATGGTGATGTGCCATTAGAGAGCAGAGCTTACATGATGTGTGTATAGCCATTGTACTTGTTTACCTGTGATCAATAAAGAAGACGATAGTTTTGACCTATCATAGTTCTTTGAAGTAATGGAGGTGGTCGTATTCGACATGCTTTTATTGGAATTGGATGATTCAGAGAAAGAACAGCAGCATTACATGACCATATGAAGTAAGTAACATTAGTTTTGGTTCTTTCGAAAGAACTAAACTATGTCTGAATCTGATCTTTTCTCTTTGGTAAAAGGTATTTAAACAAGAAGAAAACAGCAGAAGAAATGGAACAACACTTTCAGAACACATCATCTGTTGATTTAGTTTAAAGGAAGAAGATGAAGAAGAGAAGACACAAGACATAGAAGTCAAAGATGGAGGCATTGAAGATGCATTAGATGATGACTTTGGAGACTTCCAAGCTGCTGGTTTATTGACATATGTGACTGATCAAAGTTTATTTAATTTTTTTTTATTTTATATAAGAAAAAAAAAGAAAAAAAAAAGCAAAAATGTTCAACTTTTAATCTTTGAGCGCCAAAACCAAATTTTCCATTAGAAAGGAATGAATAAAATATTATAAAATTAATAAGAAATTATTTTTCTTGTTAAAAGAAATGAAAATATTGTTTCTGGAGATTCAACGAAGCTCTGGGGGGTTTTTGGGTAAAGTAAATGGTGGATCAGCTTATCGTCCGCTCTACTTCATTAGGGTTTCTACGTGCTAATGTTACAGATACCTAGTTAAGTGGACTAAAGCCACTAATCCAAATAGAAGTATCAAAGTTTCTAAGGTAAAAAGAGGGTTCGAATACACTGGAATAAAAAGAAGGTTTAATGACTCTAGTTACAACAGAAGGTTTCATTTATCAAGTGACTCCAATTACAACAGAAGGTTTCATCACTCAAGCTTATAAAAAGACACTGAAGCTGCTTTGTGGAATCATCCGATTATATTTTCTCTTTGTCACTTACTCTTCTTAATATCTCTTCTTCTTCTTCTTGTTTGTTACCTGTAAATCAAGAAGGTCTTTAATACTCATTCTTGGTTGTTTCTCACAATAATTGGAACGGCTCACTTGGGTTGGAATTGTTGTTTTATGAATAGCAAATTCTGTTATCATTCAAATCTATTTCAATTTACTGTATTAGCTAATCAAGGTTTCGATTCGATTCATCTCTGTTTGGATAGTTGTATAGAGTTACGTGAAAGCAATGCTGAGGGTGATCCGTGTGCATCTACCTTCTGAAATTCCCATTGTGGGATGTGAATTAACCCCTTACGTCCTTGTTAGTCGTCCCGATAAGTCCCTTGTTACTGAAGATGTGCCTGAATCTGCTCCTATTGAAGGCTACTACTTGAGATACAGATGGTATAGACTTTCGATTTCTATGCTTTGATTTGGGGGTTCTGTTTAAATTCTTATTCTGGATTGTTTATCGAATTAGGGTTTAATCAAAGTTTGACAATTTGATCTGAATTCAGGGTCTTTAAAAAATTTTATCTTGTTGAAGATTCATTCTTTGTTGTAGGTATCGTATACAGAGTGATAAGAAAGTAACGATTTGTAGTGTGCATCCAACGGAACAAGCTACTTTGCAATGTGTATTCTGTTCAAAGCGTAGAGTTCTTGTTGCAAAAAGCTATCATTGTTCTCCAAAATGCTTTACGGATGCGTGGATGCATCACAAGAGTTTGCACGAGCGAGCAGCTGCGGAAAATGGAAGTGAGGAAGATGAGTTGGCTCGGTATAACAGTGCTGGTTCTGGGAATCTTGCTGGGAGCTTATCAGGGTCTATGTCAAATCTTAATCTTTCCAATAGTAATGGTCCAACACCGTTCTATCCTTCTAGTATTACTCAGAAAAATGGAGGAGAGACGCTAATCGAGGTTGGGGTTTGCAAAACATACACTCCAACAGCTGACGATATTGGCTGCGTTTTGAAGTTCGAGTGTGTTGTGGCTAATGCTGAGACTAAACAGTTTGTTGGACATCCTAGTACCATTTTGACTTCAAGGGTTATTCCTGCTCCTTCTCCAAGTCCCCGTAGGCTAATCCCTGTTAATGGAGCTGATGTGATGGGTCACCTAGATCATGATGGTCGGATTCAGTCTGCCGGATCATTCACTGTTCTTTCATATAACATTTTGTCTGATACTTCTGCAAGTAGTGACCAATACAGTCACTGTCCTCCTTGGGCTCTTTCTTGGTCATACCGCAAACAGAATTTGTTAAGGGAGATTGTTGGTTATCAAGCTGATGTAGTTTGTCTGCAAGAAGTATGTTGTTTGTATGGATTTGGTAAAGATTTTTTAGATTTGAAACAAGAGAAAGCAATTCTAATGTGTTCTTCTTTCTTTATCTGGCAGGTACAAAATGATCATTTCCATGATTTTTTCGGTCCTGAGTTGGATAAGCATGGGTATCAAGCTCTCTACAAGAGAAAGACTAATGAGGTTGGGTCATTGACTCCCTATATTCCTTCCTTTATTGATTTATGTTGAAAAATCTCGTAACCATAACTTTCTCGTTGATAGGTTCTCAGTGGAAGTACAAGTACCATTGAAGGTTGTGCAACATTTTTCCGGCGGGATAGATTTTCACATGTCAAGAAATATGATGTTTGTATCTGTTCCATATGTATACTCACTCTGTATATTTAGTCTCGATCCTAATTCATGGATTTGTTTATCCAGGTTGAATTCAATAAGGCTGCTCAGTCTTTAACTGAGGCTTTAATCCCTCCTGCGCAGAAAAGAACTGCTTTAAACAGACTTGTCAAGGTACTTTTGGCAGGCTATACAATTTGTCTGGTCCTAGCTGATTATCAGAGATTTTAATGTTAACTGATTCAAATGATTGTTATGTTATAGGATAACATTGCGTTGATAGTTGTTCTTGAAGCAAAGTTTGGTAATCAACCTGCTGATCCTTCTGGGAAGCGCCAGCTTATTTGCGTGGTAAAGTTTTCTCTTTTTCTTCCCATTCAATGGTGTGTTGAGAAGACTGTTTTCATAAGAATCGTTCTTTTATATTCTTTCTCTCTGTGTGAAAGCTGGCTTATCATTTTTTTTGTTGCAATTTGTTGGGAGTGTAGGCAAACACACATGTAAATGTTCAACAAGAACTGAAAGATGTGAAGCTCTGGCAGGTGTGTCTATCTCTCTCCGAAATAACTCAAATTTCATCGAACTCAAAAGAATTAGTATTCACCTTAAATTTTTCTTTTTAATTCGGAGTTTAGGTTCATACCTTACTGAAGGGGCTGGAGAAAATAGCTGCTAGTGCAGATATTCCTATGATTGTTTGTGGAGACTTCAATACGCTTCCTGGAAGGTTTGTTGAATCATTAAATCTTCTGACCTGATATAGTGATATATCAGTTGCAGAATTTTTTTATGGTTATTAGCATAGAAACCTAAAGCTCTGCTTTTGGAATTTTCATTACAGTGCGCCTCATTCACTTCTTGTAATGGGAAAGGTTGATACATTACACCCAGATCTGATGGTTGATCCCCTTGGAATCCTGCGTCCTCATACCAAACTGACTCATCAATTGCCTCTGGTAATAACATTTCTTAACTGGAATTAAGTAAAATTATGCCCTTTTGCTTTGCCTCTAATTTTGATTTTTGATACCTGAATTGGTTTCAGGTGAGTGCTTACTCATCGTTTGTGAGAATGGGAATGGGTCTTGGATTGGAACAACACAGAAGGAAAATGGATCCTAATACAAATGAGCCTTTGTTTACCAATTGTACAAGGGACTTCATAGGCACTCATGACTACATATTCTACACAGGTTTAACTCCCTTATCCATTTTGTTCACATAAGAAAAAAACAAGTTAACTAAGTAGGAAGTTTTATTTGGTTTCAGCTGATACGATAATGGTGGAATCTCTATTGGAATTATTGGATGAAGATGGATTAAGAAAGGATACAGCTCTTCCTTCACCAGAATGGTCTTCGAATCACATTGCTCTCTTAGCTGAATTTCGATGCATGCCTAGGTCCAGACGCTAACCTGTCTTCATCACCCACCACCATTTGCTTACAGATAGTTTTTTTTATATTATATAATCTTATGATGACATCAACAGTCAATACTTTAGACAAAAACCTCTACCGAATCTGTGATAGAGATGGATACACAGGTCAAAAGTGGTTCTGAGTAAAGGCAGATCACTTTCTGAAGTTGGTCATTCTTTATAAATGACCTCTCTGAGGGTTTTGTCTAATCTTATTTCTCATTTTGATCTTCAATTTAGTAAAACCCTTTTTGTTTTCTCTTTTTCCAATTTAATAAAAGTATCGTTTTAGCAATTTGATCTTTTGCATGATATGTAATAATATAAGACTCATGAAAATAAAGTCGACTAGGAGTTTTTTTTAGATACGTGTCTACATAACCATTTAAAGAGCAAACATACACACATCGGTGCTCTCTATCAATAAACAATAGAGAAAGAACATTGTCGGTTCTTGAAGAATTTAAGCTAAATTTAGTCCCAAGCACTAGCCACTCCGGGGCCATATCCTTGGCTTGGAACGGTTCCATATCCTCCACCATAGTACGCACCACCGCCTCTACCGTAAGGTACATAACCACCACCAGGAAAGTTTCCATATCCACCACCTGGAAAGTTTCCATATCCACCACCTGGTACGTTTCCATAACCACCACCTGGTACGTTACCATAACCACCAGGCATTGCTCCATAGCCACCACCGGGAACTCCCCCATAGTTGCCGCCACCACCACCATAGTAGTCACCACCACCACCACCT
>KE158426.1:11526-27433 GCA_000411055.1 Leavenworthia alabamica | reverse complement strand
TGAAGTAGACTCGACCGACGATATGCACGAAGCAATGTTTGCGAAGGAAGGTTGTTGTTTTCTCATCCCTTGCTTCGGATCATCTCAACCGTCTGCTCATTATGGATCTGTGTGATGGCAACGAATCAGAACCGTCGATAAATTGGAGCCTGATGACCGGTGGTGGGTCTCAGGGTGGAGGAAGACGAGAGAATGGTCTGAGCTCGTGGCTGGACCTAAGTGGAAAACTTTTATCCGCCGCTTTGGTCGAAATCACTGCTGCGGTTCTGGGGATGGCGGAGTTAAACGGTCGGATCAGGTTAGTTTCCGGTACGATTTGTGGAGTTACTCGTTGAATTTTGACGATGGAAAGCAGACTGGTCATTTTGAGGATGAGTTTCCTTATCGTGACTATTCGATGACAGTTCACCGCCCCCTCTCTTCCGGTTTCTACGAAATGCTCCATTGATTTTGACAACGATAACCCACTCTCCGTCGCAGTTTAAGTGAAATGACATGTGCTTCTTTTTTTTTTTGGTCCAAATTTTTGTTGTTGGATTTTTTTCATTGCAAATGACATTCTTTTTAGACAGTTTTTTCTTCTTCATTTTTTTCTCCCAAATTTTGTGTAATTTATGTGTGTATGATGAATGAAGAATCCTCTGTGATGAATAGGAGAGGATGTAAATATTGGAGAGAATGTTGCAATTGCAGAGGACAGTAATACAAGTTTTATGTTATGTTCAAATGTATGTGTGTGAAGCTTCTAAAACAGACAACGGTTCCAACGAACCACTTCTTTAACTTAGGACTAGAGTTAGGGTTTTCGAGCACTGATTCTAGAATAAATTGTGGGATCTGTGTTGTTTTACCACTTCCAGTTTCACCCACCAATTAAACGATCTGATTTTGCTTCAGTGTTTTGAGAAACTCTTCCTTGTGCGCCCATACTGGTAGATTCTTTCGTTTCTCTAGTACTTCGAAATACCTTGCAGAATACGTCTTCTTCATCATATCTATTCTTATCGATTCTGTTAACGAAATATAATTTCCTTTTCTTTTTATTAAAAGGAACAGAAATATAATTTCCTTTTCACCGAACTAATAATTTCATGTGAGGAATAGAATTATCGTCCCTTTTTCTTTTTGAATTATATTATATGATTTTAAAAGAAAATTTTCGAATTTCAGAAGGGTATTTATGTCTTTTGACATGTTGGCTTCGAGTGGATATCTGGATAATGTGAGAGAAGAGGAAGGGTACTGTGAAGAACAAAAGACCATTTTCTTCTAACTCACAAACCTTATCGAACTGAAGATAATGGCGTCAATTGCAGCTTCTTCTACCTTTCACTCATTCTACAGAACCAAAAGCCCTAATCCTTGTTCGACCCATCTTCTCCCTTTGCCGAAAAGTCTCAATTTTAGGACCAGAGCTATCGGAAATAGCCGAAATTGCAGTTATGCTGGGTTTATGAAACATAATCGACTTGGGTTGATGAAGCTTTCTTCAGTTGGAGAAGGAGGAGAAGGTGTTGTAGTCGCAGAGGAGCAACAGCAAGAAACAACTGTCTCTGTTCCTGTCTCTCCTTCAGACATGCTTACCATGTTTTTTCAGGTTCATCACTCTCACTCTCTCTTTTTTGATTACTTTGGTCTAATGACCTTGCGTGATTATCTAACTCATTATCCATTTAAGAATGGTTAGTAAATAAAGTAGGCTACTTGTTTTGAATCATGGTTATATTATCATGTCTTAGAAATGAGCATTGCAATTTCGTAATTTTGAACTGTCCTGAAGATCCTATGAGACCTACCCACTTGCAATTTCGTGTTTGATCTCAAATTGAGTCTAATCACTGTTGGATTTTGAAGGCTGATGGGACTTTGAATGAAGCAGCTATTCCTAATGTGACAAGGGCCTTACAGGTAAAATACTTTACTTTGAGAAAATCTTTGTTGTTTCTTGGTTTATAGACCCTTTTAGTTCTTGTTTAGATTCAATCCAATCTCTCTAGTTGTGTTAAAATGACTTTCTGTGGATCTTGGCGAAAATCTTTGTGAATGCATATGTTTATTTCTTAGAATATAAAACCTTTTGGTTACTTGTTTAGATTCAATTTAAACTCTTTAGCTGTGTTAAACTCTAAGTTTCAGTTTTAACACAGCTTTAGATCTTCCTTAGTAACTCTACCTTTAGCTTTCAAAAACAGTGAATAAAACCAATAGCCAATCTTGTTTTGTTCTTACAGGATATTGATGGAGTTACCAATTTAAAGGTTCAGGTCTCTGAAGGTGTTGCCGTCGTTGAGGTATGAGATTACATTCAACATTCTCTTTATACATTACCTTTATATATACTTGCTCACACACATATGTGTAGAGTATCATACATATAGATAAGGGCAGAGTTTGAATTTGTGATTAGAGATATTGTTGCCAGCAAGTATTTCGTTTTGTTTTATATTTTAGAGCGGAATCGTGCCTGAACATTTATATTTTATAACACTTCTGTAGTTCTGTTACGACTGGATCAAACTTATTGCAACATATTATATGTTTGATGTTTTGAAATTATATGATTGAATCTATCTTTATTTTATGTTTAATGTGTGTGTGTGTGTGTAGCTTTCAAAGCAAACAACGGTACAGGCAACAGGAGTGGCTTCAAGCTTGGTAGAGACTATACAAGGAGCTGGATTTAAGTTACAGACATTGAATCTGAGCTTTGAAGATGAAGATGAGACTCTTGTTTAATTAAACCATATTTCTCCACCATTTTTAAAGAAACACATTATGTTCAATTTTAGGGATACTTGTTCACGATGATCGTCATTGTGAAAGGACATAATTAATTAATTAATGGGTTTTATAAGTTTGTAATGCGTTTACTTTTATTTTAATAATTTTGAGTTTGATGTGTGTTTGCGGAATATAGAACTACAAAACCTTTTTAATGAACTACGATTTTTGGATGTGTTTTGTATGAATAAAATAGGGATAAATAAAGTTCTAAAAATCAGATAATAATAATAATAATAATATTATTACAAAGTACTAAGAATTTTCATCGGCTCATAAAACTTATGATTGATAAAATATGAAACTATAAAATAAAATTTGATGGAAGAAACAAAAGAGATTGGAGGACACGACAAGGCTAATCAGAAGATGAATGTGTTAAACAAATTGCAAATGTTAATATAATTATTATATAGTTGGGTCAATGCTCTATACTTACACTCTTATTTGGGCATAAATGCGTGTCTGTTCGGAGTTAGTTGGGCCACAACATGTTTAAAAATCATTCTTGAAAGTCTTAAAAACGGTTTTGATTCTTCTGGACTCGGTCTATTGTTTTCAAAGGCATGTATTCTTTTTTGTATTTACAGCTTGTCAATTATTATATCTTTTAACATTAGTCTCGACTAGCCGTGAGCATTCGCTTTATTCGGTTTAAACGGTTGGATTTATTAGATTTTTTAGTTTGTTCTGTTTTCTATAATTAATTCGAAGTAAAACTGAAAAAATATCGGTTTGTTCAGTTCGGTTTTAGGTAAAAAAATATTTATGAATTCAATCCGATTAACCCAAATAAATCTGAAAAATCATCTTTTGGTTCGGTTTATTCGATTTGTTCGGTTTAATTTACACCGAATAAACTGAACAAACCGTATAAATCGAACCGAAACATGATTTTTGATTATTATTTGGTTAATTAAATAAACTGAATATTAATTCAAAGCGAACCGAACCAAACCGAAAACCGAATAAAAACAAAAAATTTCGTTCGATTTACTCTCCTAAAATCACGTCCAGAGCTAGACTCAACGCTTAGCCAGTTAGCCTTTTGTTTCTTTTTTTTCACGGATAAAAAGAATAAAAAACTGATTTGACTTTGCGCAAGTGGATTTTTTTTTGTATATTGACACTTGTATTTTGTATATTTGTCCTATGTTTATATATATATGTGCATTTACTTCTCTTGTCAAATGGACTCGACTCTCATTTTCACAACATACAAGTTTCTCTACATTCAAGCGATAATTATTTCCTTGTTGATTATCTTCTCCACATATCTGTTCCAGCTATGGTGGATGGTTTAGCGTAAGCATTACTATTAACTCTTTTTTTTTTTAGTAATAATTTTTGAAAAGCTTCTTCTATGGACGTTGACTAAGTTAAAAGGTTTTCATGGTTTCAGAAAGGGTTTAGCGCTTGGGATGCTTGTGCTGAGCTCCAATCCCTTACAAAACTCATGTAAGAAAGTCTCTGAGTTACGTAAATTACGTCAGAATCAAGATTCAGTTTTAGAAACAAAGACTTACCAAGAAGGGAAATACACAATTGTGGTCTTTGACGCACAACCAACTAAATCAGATCAATCTGGTTACACTCTTCTTAGTAAGTCAGATAATAAAAATCCATTTCCCTCTCTCTTCTCCGAGAAGACCGCTTCATTTTCTGTTCACACCTCTGCTTTGAAGCTTTTTACCTCTGCCCGTGATAGTCTAAGTGTCCTCAAAGCAGAGGTATATTAAATTTCACTCTTTAGCTTGCTTTATACTCTCTCTTCAGAATTTTCACGTTTTCAAGTTGATAGTTTTATGATATCAGCAGTATCTGGATTATTAATGTTTGCTTAAACATACTTTAGTACTTTGTTACTTGTCTTCAATTTCAGACAAAATTCAGAATCTTGGAAGTTAATAACTTTTGTCTTAATATATGTCTTGCAATTTCAGTTATTTTATTTTACTCTGTTTGAAATTTGTTTCATCTAGTTTTTGCTACTTTTAGAGATTGTATAGTTATAAAAGCCAACAACAGTATCCTTAGAACCTTAGTTGTTAGAATTCCAAGACAAGTCTGAATCTTTTTTATCTATTGAAGTTGCTTGGATCGATGTCTACGACACCGGTGATCATTACTGGAGCTGGTTTAGGAGGATCTGTCGCCTCTCTCTTTACGCTATGGCTTCTAGAAAATATCGATCAAAAACTAAAACGCCCCTTGTGCATCACATTTGGCTCGCCTTTGATCGGAGACGCTAATCTGCAACAGATTCTTGAGAATTCCGTGAGGAATTCATGTTTCCTTCACGTGGTTGAAGCAACACAAACTCTCATCAGCCCTGAGGATTTCTTGAAGCCTTTTGGAACGTACTTGATCTGTTTTGAGTCCGAGTGTATCTGCATCGAAGACCCGGAAACGGTCACGGAGTTGCTAAACGGTGATGATTCATATAAAGTAGACTACAAGGAGGTTCTAGATCGTTTGGACCAGTGGGTTTTGTCTGTGGAGGATTCAAATATGATCATCCCAGATGATGTTATTGAAAGCATGGACGAACGTGCGGAAAGCAAGAAGATGGGATTGGTTGATATGAGCAGGAGATTAGATGAGATAAAGATATCAATGGCGAAAGTGGAGTGGTACAAAAAAGAAAGCAAGAAGGCCAAGACTGGTTACTACGATCAGTTCAAGAATTTAGATGTTGTTGATATCAAACTTCAGTATGAGAAAAGAAAGCTAAACGATTACTGGAAATTAGTGGTTGAAGAAGTAGAAAAGAAACCTCAGAGCGATATATCAATCCTTAAGAGACGCTATCTATTCGCCGGTAACAATTACAGGCGGATGATCGAACCTCTCGATATTGCTGTATATGATTTCAGCTGTGGGAAAAATTATCGAACCATGGGAAGGTCTCACCATTATGTTATGCTAGAGAAATGGTTTGGAATGGAATCAGTTTCCAAAGACAAGGTTAGAGACGATAAAAAAGATTTGAGTCCTCTTTTAACCTTTGATTCTTGTTTTTGGTCTGAAGTTGAGGAATCATTGATTGTAATCGATTTGCTGAAAACAACTGTGGAGATGAGTGAAAAAGAGCAACTGACCGGAAAACTCCTCAAGTTTGAAGAATATGTGTTTGGTTTGATCAAAGGACGTGAGGTTTCGCCAGAGATTTTCTTGGAGAAGAGCAGTTTCATGAAGTGGTGGAAAGAGTACAAAGAGATCAAACACTCACCTTCAGAATTCACCGAGTTCATGAACACTGGGGAGTATGAGACGTATGGTAAGCCAAAATAATGGAATCAAAGTTATTAATTTATTTACATTTCAGTTTAATAATGGATTTGACTCAGATAAGTGATTGTTTTTTTTTCATTTCAAGTTTAATAATGGCTTTGCCTCAGATGTGTGATTGTTTTTATTTATTTACATTTCAAATTAATAATGGCTTTATAAAAACAGAGTAAATCCAATGGTTCTCATTCTATACAATATTGAGTACTTTAAAAAAAATGTTAATTTTGTTAATTCTAAGGGTTATTTGATCGTAAACTAATCTTCAGCAAGATCTGCATATTAGTTTATTAACAGTTTTCATCACATTGATCATCATGATCATCACCACTTCTACTCTTGAAACGCTTGCAAATAACAATATAAGTCAAAAAGCTAATAACACTAGTAAGAGACAAAAGCCAATAATACTTATCAAGTCTTGCTTCAGACATATCATCTTCAAACCAGTTATGTTTTCCATCTCTTGACTTAGTGTAACTCTCAATAATCGATATCAACGCAGCACTCACAAAACTCCCAACACCAAACACACTTGTGTACAAAGCAAATCCCATTGTTCTCATTCTTACCGGAACCTCACTGTAGAAGAACTCTTGCATTCCAACAACAGTGAAAATATCTGAGATTCCTAATAAAACATATTGAGGTAATAACCAAAATATGCTCAATGGATCCAAATTTGGTGTAGTCTTCATCTTCTTACTTATCTTTAGTCTTTTGCTTTCGACTAAGGCTGCAATAACAATGGCAATGATGGATAAGAACATTCCAATCCCCATTCTTTCCATGACTGAAATACCCTTTTCATTTTTCAATACTTTCTTGGCTATTGGTATCAAGACTTTGTCGTATAAAGGCATAAGGAGGATTATGGATAAAGTGATAGTGCTTTGTAGTGTTGCTGGTGGGATTTTGAAGTTTGGTCCGATGTTTCTTTTCATAGTCATACCTTGTTTTGTGAAAAAAGTTGCTGGTTGTTGGAATATGACTGCAAACATTAGAAGCATTGTCCATATTGGTAAAAGCCGAAGTAGTAACTTAGCGGTTTCTTGGCCTGAGAAGCCTGTTTTAGAGCTTTGATCATCAGCTAAGCTCTTTGTTGTAGTAGCTTCAGTGTTGCTACACTTACATAGAGGCTTCTGATCTTGTAGCCTATAAGAGAAGAGCATAATTAGAGGTTGTTCCAGTTGGTTTATAGTAGATTAAATATCAAAGATGAGTACTTACTCTAGCTCCATGGCATTCAAATCATGGTCATTCACAAGAATGATCTTATTACTTCTTCTCCATACTTTTCTATTAATGATCTCTAAGATTCTTTGAAATGGTTTAGTTTTGAAGTCTAAACCATGATCAGCATAGACATAAACCCCACAGCCACATAGGAACAAGAAGATCAACAACAACATTGATGCTGTTGGGATTGCAAAACCAAGAACCCAACCAAATGTGTCTTGAATATAAGCCATGACAGTTACTCCTAAAAGACTACCAGCACAGACACCAAAGTACCACCATTGGAAAAACTGACTCTTACGGTTTGATTTGACTTCTTTGTTCTCTGTGAATGGCTCATGGTCAAGGTCATGGTCAAGCTGGTCAGCACCAAAGGCTTGAAGAGATGGGTTTAATACGCCAAGGCCAAGAGCAACGAGGCTAAGTGAAGTGTAGAGTAAGTAAAGAGAAATGGTTTTAGTAGTGGAACGTGACCCAGCAAATGCTGTAAATGTCAATCCCACTAGTCCCTTTATTAATAACAAAAAAAACATTAGTAAAAATATAATATCTAAATACATGATTTTAAAATGATATTCACAAAATTTAAAATAATGATTTTAATTCGGTTTCACTAATGATTTTGCCTCCCATATATTCTCTACTTAATCATATAAATATTCTATAATGTAAAATATAGTAATGGAGAATATAAAGATTAGTGAGGAATGATTCAAGTTCCATTACTATAGTTGATTATACACTAGACTTAACTATTTCTGATAAGATCCAAAAATCACATTATGGAACCAAACTTTACCAAACAATAACGTCCCAAACTCTAAAAGAAAGTTTCCAAAACATTCGTCAAGAAATGTTAAACTTTTAATAGAAAAAATCATTTCAAATGCTCACATGATTAGTACCAAAATCAAATAAAGAAAAGACAAAAAAATAAAAATATCAAGAAACGGTTTATATTAAGTTCATAAATGTTCACGTTTTCAAGCAAATAAACCTCATCGAAGTGCGCAAAGAAAAGGGTCACATGATCATTAGGCATAAACAAATTTTATATATACAATATACAAATATTATATATATATATATATATAATATACAATTTTATTTCCCTTTTTTTAATATAAAATTCAATGCTATATAATTAATTTTTTTAACTTATATATCGAGAAAATGAGATGTTATAAAACGTTTTGGTATATTAATTTATTACCACAAAATAGAGAGATGAAGATGCAAGTATGGTGAAGAATCTATCCCAATAAGAATCTGCAAAAGGAGCTGAGAAGAGAGGCAACATGAAAGTGAAGCCACTCCAAGTATTAACAGTCTTGGCTGCTCTTGAATTACTCATCTTCACCACATCAGTAAGATATGTCACTAAGTTTGATGCAACTCCTTTGAATGCATATCTCTCTATTCCAGCAATCACTATGAGAAGAGCACAAGATTTGCTTAGTCCTCTTCTTTTTTCTCCTACAGCCATCAAAGAGATTATATTTAAACTTGTGTTTGTGTGTATGGAGAGAGAGATAAAGAAATAAAGAAGAGAAAGTAAGGTTATGGTGCTTTGTGTGAGGAACTGTATTTATAAAGCTTTTGGGCCAAAACATATGTTTTTTTATTTATTTATTTGAGAAGTTATTTTAATGTACACATATTTGGGTCGGTCCAAATGTATATTATTTTAAATATTTGATCTAAATTAGAAATATAGAATCATAATTCTTTTTTTTTTTGGGTCAAAATAGAATCATAAATCTAAAACACCAAAATAGCTTACTTATTGTTAACTTCCTAGATAACAAATATATATATTTATTTATATTTCACAGAATTTGTGCTGTATACGTTTCGGCTATATAATTTTTTTTTAGTTTCCTCGACTTTATCTAGACATTTTTGAGATATATTAAATATTAAGAAAAATGACATTTTTAGAAGGTACCCTTGTATAGTTGCATGTTGAAACTAATAATACTCATTTTTATTTTCTCTTTTTAGGAATTTTTCTTTTACTCCTTTACTTGGAAAGAGATTGGGACAAGCATATTGCAAATATATAAAGGAGTTTGTATAGATATGTGAAAATAATAGAAAATAACTAGCAATAGCCTTGAGTCCATATATAGACATTTTGCTTTTACATCTCATTTATTCCTCTTCTTAAAAATGTTATTATTTCGAATTGTTTAGATTGGATAATATAATAAGTTAGGAATCCAATGTCCATGCATTTAGGAGACTAACGAGTTCGCGTTAGTGAATTATCTTTCCTTCAAAGTTGTCTACATCATCCAAAAAATACATTAAAAATTTTCATTTATACTTAAAATCAGATATTTTATGTTGTTCTAGAACTTTTGAATTCAAAATTATGCTGCATTTTTAAATTGTATTTTGATAAAAAGAGTTTGGTTTCGTTATTTTATACAAGTAAGAAAGACAAAATATGAAAAGGAAAGATAAATTAAAGACCACTTTATAGTTTGGCTTTGGAGAAAGGTGTTATGAGTGGCACTATATGTCGACTTGCACCAACTTAAAATTGAATAGTTTACGTACGTAACACTTCCTTTATATATATAAATGACATGGTCTCTCAATCCACATGGCTAAACACTATCCAACTTGAATTGATTAACCTACGTTTTTAGTATACATAGTCAAACAACATGCTGAAATGCTATTATGGGTAAGCAAGTTACATATAGTGCTTATGTAGTTATGTGGAAAACATGATAAATATGTTTTAATTGTTATAAATATATCTTTTTTAAATAAGAAAACGATATTAGAGTTAACACAATTTTTTGAACCAAAAAAAAAGGTAACAAAATTTTCATGATTATGATACATTTATTTATATTTTGCAAAATTTAGGACAAATAAGTTAGGTGACTCGGTGTCCTAAAGGCTTAAGCAGTGTGTGTATGATTGTGTGGTGTCTTGATTACTTTGACGATTATATATAATTCTGTAGCATCAAATTTGTAGAGAGTTTAAAACCAAACATAGGTTATATAGATCAAGTTCTAGATTAAGATTTTTGTGGTTATGAATTAATTTTCTTTTTTCATAACAAGAACCTGTAAATAAAACCAACGTGTGCCTGGTTTAACGCAATGTATAAAACAACGTCGTCTGGATATCTTAATTTTAAAGTGTTTTTTTTTCCTACTAAAAATGAAACTAAATATGATCTTATCGCCAAATAAAGTTAGGAATTGAACATCCAACTATGTAGCAGTTCCATTTGAAACATCATTGTTCTTTCTTATTGCTTTTCTAAAAATATGTGGACATGAACTTTTCACGCCTAATGTTTTATATAAAAATAATAATAATATTTTAATCAAAAAATTTACAGATTAATCTAGGTTAGAAAATGAGAATTATCTGAACTGAAATTGAAAATGATGTTAAAGAATTGAGTGGTTGATACCACCACGAGTCCATGACCATTCCCCATAACGATTAGTTCCATTTCTAGCTTTTGTCAATTTTTATTTTCTTTTACAGAAAAATAATCCTCACATAAAAAAAAAAGAACCGAACTTCAATCCAATTGAACATGTAAACTGTATGGTTAATATTACACACAACATATTAATCCCAGGTAAAAGTAAAACTGTATAAACTTGTATCAAAACAAAATGTCTTACAGTAGTTTTACATGGACACATTCAGGGCTCCAGCTTCTACACTCTTTTGAGTTTTGACAGTTAATGTTCCCGGCACAGTACTTTTGAACAAGAAGCCCCCGACTCTGAGCGTAACCTATTAGTCAACGATTTTGTAAGGCCATACCAGCCAATAGTCAACGGTCAGTCATTTAATGTGTGTGTTTTCACTTGTGAGGTCGTAACTCAAGCTTGTAAGCTCGTATTTCCATGGGAGAGATCGAGATACGTCCTTCTCGCAGCTGTGAACCATCTCTAGGCGGCTCTTGATCATCGTACCCAAGAATGTCCATGTCATCTTGCAAGAGATTCAATGAAGTTGGTTTTACCTTTGTAGCTGAAAGATCTTTGAACATGTCTGATAAGTTCACTGGTTCATTAGCCACACTTGTGCAGTTTGTTCTTCTCCCTTTATGGCAATAAGCTGAGTCCCATGCTCGTCTTTTGAGGATAAGAGCGAACCTTGGCTTGTCTTCTTCTATTTGCTGAGAGTATTTTGATGGGCGCGGCACCTTGATGTTCACAATGTGGAGGTCACACGGTAACGGTTTGGCTAAAGGAGCAAAGGGATTGTATTGCGGAACACGCACGGATATGTCGTGTGGTTTCTTGGCAATGAATGTGTTTATGGGATAGTTTAAGTGAGCACCTATGAGGTGCGAAAGAAGCGAAGGGTTCCTTGGGTGATGGTTCGAAACAGGGTCTGACTGAGATATGTTGGATTCTGCAAGAAGGTGAAAAACCACGGTCATTGCGCGGTTATCCGTGATGCCTTGCCCAAGACCACGTCCATCATCACGGGCCAATCTTCTGTCCAGCATAATCTCTAACCAACCATCTTTAAGGCTTGCAGCACCGAGAGACTGGCGAGAATGCACAGAGAATCTCTTACCATTGGATCCTTGGATGAATGCAAGAGATGGCATTGGGTAGTAGTTACCTTGAAGAGGGATCTTATCATAAGTTTCTCTCCTGCTCATTTGGAAACCGTTGAGATCTGAATAGAAGATCTTCTTGTTGTCAACATCAGTTTTGTACCGGACAATCAATTCCTGGTCGTCAAAATCATTACCTAGAAGCTCAACATGATATTCCATCTCAACCGCTAGGTCCTGAAGTGTATTACCTCCAGTGTAAAGACGAGTGCTATGCGAGATGGGCGAATTGCTCCATCTGGTTTTAGGATAGGAGAAGACTTCTTGAACCAGCAGACCCTCGGAGGTGACTAGATGTCCACCAGGTTGAATAATTGACTGAGCTTCACCGCTTGGTTTAAACAAGTAAGCTCCACTCTCTGGACTGGTGTACATACCTATCTCTTCTCCCACAACAGTCTCTGACCCGTTTATATGGACCATCTTGCGCAGTAGTCCGTTCTTAACATCAAATACAAGAGTCTGATGTTCATTTCGGATCTCAGTAACGTCATTGTCCAGTTTAGAGCAGGAATATGGAGGGGGACAAGGAAATGGATCAAACTCAGAAGAGTATTTGAGTTTAGACTGAGTAGCTTTCTCGCATTCAACATTCCCATTAGCAATGTAATATGTTCTCAGACCAAGAGCTGGAATTGAAGCTTTCCAGTAAAGGCGGTGTCTTCCGGTGAATAGTTTGGTATTGTCATGCTGCACTTCAGGAGAAATTTGGCTAGGAACACAAGTCCAGTTTGAGTCCAGAACCGAGATTTCAGCACGGTTTACAACAACCGTCACTACCTCCTCTCTCGTCTGTTCTGATGGATTGAAGAGTATAACTGTGTGTGAGTTTCCCTCACGCGCTGCAATTGGCTTGTGAACCGGCCGAGCATCATACTTTGATCTCACTTGCTCTGCCTCGAAAAATGATGGAGACTGATCAGATTTATCTTTCTCATGGCGGATCCCAAGAAGAATCTCAATTGCTTTAGACATAAAGATCTGAAGGTCTTGTAATGAAGTATGCATCCGGGTGCCGTAATCTTGTACCACATAATCCTTAGCTGTTCCTGTTACCCCATCATGGTGCTGGAAAAGAGCTAGATTTCTTCTTGCAGCAGTTAACTTATAGGCAAAACTTGTTGGAAATTTCTCACACTGAACTCTATGGCAATAACCAAGCAGAAATGACATCATGATCTCAGCTCCGCGAAGAGTATGTTCGAGCACACGATCAACAGCTTTGAAGAAAGGTCTTGAAACATAGTAACCACTCCAATAGTCTTGTTGCCTATCTGCATAGGTAAAGAAGTCACCTGACAGAGAAGGGAAACCAACAATCTGACCAGAGCCAACCTCACCAGGAAGTGAATAATTTACTCTATCAGCTTCTTCTCGGAGTGCTCTGAAATAATCCTCTAAAGTACCAAAGTTTGCTTCTGCGTTTAAACTAGGATTAGAGTTGATGTGATCAAACAACATCTGGTAGTTACGGAACTGAGCCTCGGCTTCATCAATACTGATGTACCTAAAATCATCTCCAAGAGGTATAAGAAGGGTATTTGTTCGATAAAGGGTCGACTTTTTCCTGTATTGATCAAGAAGCTTTAATGCCTTCTCCTGCACATTGTCTAGTGTGGTCTCCACTGGGTGTTTTCCCCATGGACAAAGCTCATACTTGAATCCTCGCATCCGAGCAAAATCAAACTGACAGCAAACTGCAGGCTCTGGTCCACAAGTGTGTGGTATATCATATGAATAAAAAGGCATCATATGAACAAAAATATCAGTTGTTTCCATAGCATCCCAACTCTGTCGCCAAATATATTCCAGATTCTTATGCCGTGCAAGGTCTTTCTTAAGCTCGTAATGAGTCCTCTGAATAAGCATGTTTTCGAAACCCATACGTTTAAGGAGATAAGCCATAGTTGATGAATAGCCAAAAGGATCTATAGCCCAAGAATTCTTAGGAATCACCCCAATTGTATCATTCAGCCACATATTACCCTCTGCAATCTGCAGAAGAAATGGTCAAGTACAATAAACTCAGATACAAGAACACAAGTAACAGCGTACAAACCTGTTCAATTATGGCAAAATAATGTGAATTAGCCTGCACAAAACATTAAGAAGAAACTTAGTTCATCATAAATCAAAACAATCAACATAAGAATCACATGGGACTAAACAACCATTTCTTTTTTTTTGTTTCTGAACCAAACAAGTGAGAATCATACCTCATCATTCATAACCCAGCCACCTCCAACAATCTCTAGCTGACCATTCTTAACCAAGTTAGTCAAAGCTTCTTGTTTATTTGGTGAAGCGTCTCTCCACCATCTTTCCAGATATGACATCTCCTCCCATATAAACTTTCTTCTCGTATCCTATTACACAGATTTAAAAAACAAACAAAAACTGTAATCAGATTCTAGCTAGATGATAAACAAAATGTACATGCACGAGTGTAAAACTAATCCAATCATTACAAAAACTATGAATTTGTCCTAATGACAACACTCCATCCTTACATAAACTATAAATATCTTGATGTAATACTTATACTCATCCTTTAATTACAAAACCCAGTACTCAAAGTATCAAACTTTTAGGTCTAAAAACACTCCAATTTTTTTTTTTTAAATAACAAGATTTAAAATCAGTTTTAACACAAAAATAAAAATTGTAGTGACGTCATTACTGAATTAAAATCCAAAGCAACAACAACAAAAAATCCAAAAAAATCGTCACCTTGGATAAAGTATCAACGATGGTATCAAGAATGTGTCTTGATTGTCTTTGATAATACTCCTCCACCGTAAATTTCCAACCAGGATCATTATGAGAATGAGGCACAACGAAGATTTTAAGCTTCTCTTTCTCCCACTCATCTCCTTTATACGTCACTCTCCAACCTTGTTTCCATGGACCACCATCTTCATCAATAAACTCAATCCTATCATATAGATCTTTAGTTGTTATATCAACCACAGCACCTGAAACAGAACCATTCACTGTTCTTCGATTAATATTCTTCCTTGGCTTTACGATTCGATTGGATCTGGAGGTAAGGAAGCGTGAAGAAATCGGTCCTGGTACGCCGAAATGGAAGAGAGTGAGGAGGAAGAAGATAAGTGAAACGACGAGAGCAATGATGAAGATGTTTGTGAAGAGGAAATTGAGAAGAACTGTTCGTTTCCGAGGTTTTCGATTGATTGCTAGTTTAGATTTCGATAAAGATGTAGGAAGAGGTGTTTGGCCCCAGCCTACTCCGCCGGAGTTACGACGGGCGTTGCTCATGTAGGAGGAGAACGGCATAATCTCTGGCCTCCACAGAAGCTTTTGCTTAGCTAACGTTATAAACTATGTCGTTTTGGTGGTACTTTTTCCTTTTAGTATTAACTTGTGTGTATTTCTGATATTTATATTAATTACCTGATTAAATTCGATTGACTTTTCTTGTGAATGCTGTTTTTTTTTTTGTAGATACGAGTCATTGTCAATGGTATTAATGTCTTTCAGACATGAGCTAAATTTCTGTTTAAAAAAAAAAAACTAATTAGACCAAAGTTGGTGAGTAATTATTGTGTCACTGTCGTGTAAGTTTTGAAGCTAGTATCTTTGTCGGATTAGATTGTGAGATTCTCTATTATCTCACTAACTTTACAAATATATCAGGGTTAACCCGACGTTCAGGCGGAATATTGTTTACGGATTAATATTATTATTAACTAATAATTTTTTTTTATAATATATTGTATTATACTCGTTTTATATTTTTATATATAATAATTTGTTAAATTCACTATTTTTTAAATTTTTTTTAATTAACATATGCTTAAAATCTTTACCATGAATTTATGACATATTTTATTGATTACTAAATTTTATCTATTTGTTGTTATTTAGTATTCTCAATCGTCGCATCTTATGACTCATTTTGTTTGTCGTAATTTATATATACGCCTCTAGTATTCTCTTGAATCTAAAAGCGTCGTC
>KE158421.1:11933-31306 GCA_000411055.1 Leavenworthia alabamica | reverse complement strand
ACCCTAATTTTCGGGTTCGGTTCGGGTTCGGGTATTCTTATATACCCGATGGGTCATAATATTTTAGACCCTTGAGTTCGGGTTCGGGTTCGGGTATTACCCAGTACCCGTTCGGGTACCCGTTTTACCCGAAAATTAAACCTATGTTTTAAATTCTTCTATTAGATTTTTATTTTCTTTGTCTTTAATTTGATATTCTCTTCTTCTTCTATTACTTTGTTCTCTCGTTTTCATTTAGTTTTTTATAATCAACAATCTAGAAACTTGTAAAAACATATTTTGGTGGTGATTCACTAGTTTAATTGAAAAAGTCTGCATCTTCGATAATATTTTTTTTATAATCATATGTTTCAAGTTCCAGCTTTTTTGATAATCACATATTCCAAAATATTAGCATCTCATTTATTATTATTTGAAGATGTTACTAATTTTTTATTTACATTAGTGTTGAAGCGAATTACCTAAAAATTATTTTAAACTTTTTTGTTTTCTCATATTGATGCAAATTATGTAGAAATTGTTTTAAATTTTTTTGTTTTCTTAAACTTTAAATCTGTTTAAATTTCTTTTAATTTATTAGTTTCATATTTTTTATTTTATTGATAACGTTTATGACATTTTGAATACAATATACCCGATAGTATATAATTTATACTACTTTATCCAAACCCGATTGGATACTACTCGACCCGAACCGAACCCGGGTAGAACCGAACCGAACCCAATCCGAAATATTATAGGTATCTATATGGGTATAAAATTTATATACCCGAAAAACCCGAACCCGACTGGGTACTATCCGAACCCGACCCAAGTACCCGAACGCCCAGACCTCTGCAATAAGCTGTATTGATTAATTCTGTACGCTAAGCCCCGGAAATAAAATAAAATAAAATTAAACCAAAATAAATGTATTAATGCTAATATATAATTGACACTTCACCAACCAATAAACACTACATATATACACGTATGTACATATCCAAAGAATTTGGTGCAAGTAGCTTTTAAATAGAGAATTAACTCACATACGTTAGAAAAAAAGAGAAATTAATTTTTCGTATTATTAATTTAATTTAACCTTCCCAAATTCAAATGCATCATAAATGTAGTTTACAGATAGTCTTTCGATGATATCTCGATTTCACATTCTATATGTAAATGGGAAAAATATTTAACCTTGTTTATATAGAAGTAAACTATATTTTAATCTTATTTAATCATCATCGGTTATCAAATATCTAAATAGTACTACTACTATGTACTTACCAACTGAACAATAATATACGATCTATCGATCAATGACAGGCCTTTTAAGATGAACCTTCCTCACTTATATTTATTTTATTTAATTAATAATATGGATCATAAATTATAGGGAAAAATAATATATGTATTTGTATTTGTTTGTATAATGATACAAATAAATTAACCGAAGTATGAGTTGTTCTCATTTTCAATGTCGCCGTATTCTAAGGCCCTCGTGGTTGGTTGAGAGAAAACACAAGAAGATGAAGGAGGAGGAGTAGGATGAGCCACCGTAGGCTGCGGTGGAGTTGACGGTGTTTGTGGTTGTAGTGCAATGACAGAGACGCCACCAGAGTTATGAAATCTAGCGACTTGAGAGTTGGAAGGTACGATCAAAGTGGCGACAGCTTCTCGTTGCTTGTACTTAAGAATCTCAGATCGTACGGCCGTGAGCTCGGCTTGTAAAGCTTGGACTTGTTGTTGTAAAGCTGAGATTGCTCCCATGCATCCATACACTGGATCTCTTAGCCTCACGTTTGCTTCATACACAAGGCTATTAGCCGCATCTGCTCTTTGGCTTTCAGGTACTTCCTGAATAGTTTGGATTTGTTTTACATAATGTTAAGTTTGCTAAAAAAAAAATTATTTTATCTTAATCAGAAAAAACAAGACTACATATAAGTACCATATAATTTTCCAAAGTGTATATATATATTATGCATGTCTCAAGTAATACTAAGTGCTTGTGTGTTTGTAATGTTTATTACCATAAGCATCTTGGAGACGTTGCTAGCTCCAAAGACTTTGTGGACGGATGCGAACTTATGAGGTTCATATGGTGAGAAATAAGGTGAAAATGGACATTCTTGAGCGCATCTACGACGCAAAAGCTTGCATGCAGCACAAGGAGTAATGGTGTTAAGAGTTCCTGGAGGACCTGACATTGGTCTTCTAAGTCCTGCCATATGATGAGGACAAGCATCTGCTTCTCTTTTAACCTTCTTCCCTATCTCTTCAAATCTCTCCCTAAAGACAAGTAATCAAAGAAAAGCTTTAGTTTTCATTAATATCATGAATAGGACAAAAAAAGGTAGAGATCAACAATATCCACTACTAGATAGGTAACAAAATCCAAATGATTGTAAAGAGAAAAAAGGGTTTTGTACTAATGAGATGTTCACTTTTTACCTTTCTCTTGACATTCAAGCATGTTCTCTCAAGAAAGAAAAGAGAAAGAAACAAAAAGAAATATTAAAGTCAAGTGACTCTTAAAGAAGGTGTGAAGGAAGCTTGATAAGGAACACTTTAAAGGCAAGTAAAATAACAAGTGTAAGATTTAGTGATCACGATGTATAAACATATGAGTGTATATGTATGTCAACCTTTGTTATATGGAGATGAAAAGGAGTTTGGTATACTCTCTCGAGAGGCAGATGAGATCAGTCTCGCTCTTTTAACATGGAAACAACTGAAGATATCTAGTTAGTAAAGCTGTACTTCCTGCTTAAGCACGTGAGCCATGATGATTTTTAATTTTAGTTTGTGGTCAAACGTAGATATACTTGTATACATAGTCCTAGTCATTCATCGGCCAGGCAACAACAGATGGATTTCGTGACTTTTAATGTTTCTGTTTTCCCATGGCCGCATGTGGACTCTTGCTTCACATTTATAGCTAGAAAAACACCTTTGTTAGGAATTAAATTTTAGTTTTATATAATTATATTATATGATTCCAATTTTACAGCTAATGTATTGTTTTCAGAATTCATTTGATCGATATCTACGTAGTTTTAGAAGTTTATAATAGTAAAAATTTGGTGAAGAATTTTGAAAAGATATATTGTTTGACGCATACTTATCTCTAAAAAGAGTGAATGTGAAGAATAGTTTGATGATATTGCCATGTTAGCTCCTAGTCAAAATCAAGAGTGTTCATTATCTTTATATATATATATATATATATATATGGCCTTTTATTTTTTAATATACAAGATTTACAGGTAATCACACTTAATTTATGAACTGATTTACGATCATTATAATTTATAAATGTCACAAAAAATACTTTATGTATATGTACGAATCGAATATTATTTCATATGTATGTATAATGAGATAAATGTATCTTGTATATAATTCATATATAAAAAAGGGAAGATGCAAAGAATAAACCTACAACAGAATAATCAAAAACGAGGGTGGTACTGTCATAGTTATATATTAGAATAGTAAGTAATTTAATTATCTCAAGTTTCAATTCAAAATCTAAGAGAAAGAAGAAGATTACTTAAACTCTAAGAAACTTTTGCACTATTATACATTCTTGTTTGACCCGTATTTGAAGCCTAAATCGTCGCCTCGTTGTTCTCTCCTCTTCTTTGTATTTTATATTTTATTTCTTATATTTATATATGGTCTTGAGTTTAAGTCTTTAAGAGTTAGCAGATAAATTATTTAACGACAAATAAAGCAATATATATTTTAACATTCCTCTTTTTTAAAAACTGAAACTTGGCTAATTGTAATTATAATATAATAGACAAGTTTTATATAAAAGTTCAAACTAAAAAACAACAAGCCTACTTCTATCATTTTTTTTTAATCTTTGCTACTTTTTCCGCCACGTTTTTTTTTTGCCACCAACTCTCATGACCCTTCAATGAATGATGACACTTAATGTCGAACCGAACCAAGGATACACGTCCAGTTCAGCTCTTTGGTTTCTTACCATCTGTTTTTTAAAAATTAGTAAACATTCTCGTTTTAGTTTGGTTTTCTGAAACTTGTACTTAACCACTTATGATTACGAAAATTTTTTAAAAACAAATTCAAATTTAATCTTATATATATAAGTGAAACAACTCGAATAAATGCAACAGATGGTTTGAATATAATCCATAAATGCTAGCACATGGTCATTTAATCGCCCACATTTTTTCGTGGCCTTAGTAGATAAAGTTTATCGCTGATTAATCAAAATACAATGTTTCATTCATAAATTTAAGTTCACCTTTGTATTTTAAGCATACCAAAATAACCATTTAAAAATTCATAAATTACACACAACAAAGTTCACAAAGTCACAATAGCGAGCAAACGAAACTATTTTTTTAAGCATTGAACACGAACAAACACTAATTATTGTGTTCAAAGAGGCAAAAACCAAAACATTAAAAAGGGACCTTTAACCCAAAATACTATTTTCATTAGCAACATTTAAATCAATCTAAGATCTTTACGACTAGATCCATGTCTAAGAACATAACACAAAGCTCTCTTCATACTCCCCATTGATGAACTAAACCTTCTTTTATAACACAACGTCGACCTAGGTGACGAAGACCCTATCTCTTCCTCATCGTCTTCTTTAACGTATGATCTCGAACAAGAGAGGTAACATTTTTTCTTAAAATGCTCTGTTTTAGATCGAGGAGATGAAGAAGAAAACGACGAGGAAGAAAATGATGACGTAGACGACCAAGAAAATGAAGGCCGTGACACGTGATTCTTACTGTTAAACAGAGTCTTCACGAATCGACTATGTTTCGTCCTTGCTTTACTCTGTTTGTTTCCAGAGGAAGAAGATGATGAGTAATACGACGGAGGTGGAGTTAATGGAGGAAGACGAAACGATTCAGAGAAACGAGAGTGTTTAGGTGTCCCTGGTTGTGTCTCCCATAAAAACGGCACTGAAGCTCCACCATAGTAATAGATTCTCGATGATGCATTGACTTGTGAGCTCTCCTTTACGATTAACTTTGAGGATCTGACTCCATTTGTGACGTCTTGTGATCTTTCTGACATTGTCATTTAATATTTGTAAGCTGTTACCAAAACTTCACCTGTCTGAATATGTCTTGAGTCAGGTTTTATCAGAAATAAACAAACCAAAATGATAAAAAGAAAAAAGAAATGCGAGATCCGAAGAGGATGAAGCTTCTTCAGATATGAAAAGGCGCATCTATTTTTGGAAAGATGATTCTTTGTTAGTGTAAGAGAAGTTTGCGGAAGAATTAAAGAATCTCTTATATGCATGTACTGTCATGTGCTTCCCTATTATATATTTGTATTTTTATATTTGGATTTTTTTCTATTGTTAAATTTCACATGGATGAGCATATATATAAGATAATGGAAATTAATTGAAGAGGAGAATAAATTGTTAGATAATAAATGAGTGGAGGCAATATATATAAGGTTAAATGTGTATGCGACTTAAATATTTTTATGAATTCAGAAATATTACAGAAAAAAACTAGTGTTAAAACCTAAATCTTAATAATGTAGGATCTAACTTATTTCTACTATTGATTGAACCTAGAAATAAAGTGAACTCTTGTGGTAGCTAGTAGCTACAATATCATGCAAAAAGAGTTTTAATAAAAATCGTTGTTGCTATTAATATTGCTGAAAATGATATATAAACGTGTAAAAGAGGAGGAGACGAGGTGGATAAGTGGAGACCATTGGATGTACAGTTGAGCCGTCTAAATAAATAGGAGAGCGCTCTGGTCCATGGTCCCTACTGAGATTTTTTATTTAATTTGATAAAGAGATGAAGACAAAGTTAGTTAGAAAAATATAAGGTTAAGCTCTTCCTTTTTATATTATTCATTTATCCACATGTATGCGTTAGATGTGTATATATATTATACACAAAAGATTATTACAAACAATGATCCAGTTAAAGAAAAAAACGGTATATGGTTAGGCAGTCCTATGCATTTTTTATGGGTTTTGATATTTTTATAGACGGCTAGCTACACTATTAAGAACGGTCAGGTTATAGTATAGGGTATAGACAAGTTGGAAAAAGACCAATTTGATATTAGTTCAATTCTTCAAGATCGACTTGTCTTTAGTCATATCTCCCAGTTTGATATTTTAGATTTTGAGGTTATATATATATATACTGTACTAGAATATCACAGGCGAGTTTCGCAGTAAAAATATATTTAAAATATATATTTTAATTAATATATATGAATATATTGGTTAATATATATTAAAAAATATTAATATATTTTATAATATTTTATTTTTTATGTATTGGTAATTTATGATATGATTAAATTATACTATAGGTTATATTTATTTATTTCGATAATATAAAATCGAATAATAAACTTACGAGTCTTGCTGATGCGGATCCAAATAATATAAAGTTGTGAGTCCGATTAACGGATATAAGAAATAGATAAATAAATAAAGTTTTGATCATATTTATTTTAGATGTTTTGGATTCAGAAATTTTAAATATGATAATTTATTATCAGTTTGAAATATTTGACTATTCAGTTTTTATTCAGTCTACAATAAAATTATATTATATATACCGTATACAAAATATAAATTTTGATTAAATAAAATTTGATTAAATTTTCACAAATATAACTAAAAGCATAACGATAACAACAATTAGATATGTAATCGTATTAATAGTAGTTAAAATAATCATGATAAATTAGATGGTAGTCCAGGAAAAATGCTCATTTTATTTTTGACCTTTTTCCAATTCACTAATTTAATCATGAAGTTTTGTATGCGCAACTAAATGTCCGACATTATAGTTGGCTTGAATAATTAAGCCTCTGTTTGGTTTAACATAACGGAATATGATGGGATTGTGACATGGCTAAACGACTGTTAGTCTAAGTTAACGATTTGCCACATAATCTGAATGTTTAGCCACTTAATCAAGGTTTAAGCCATGTCATTTAGTCTTCTTCTTTGATACCTCATTACTTCTTCTTCTTCATTTTTTTTACTTTCAAAATCGAAGAACATAGAAAAGAAAGATTTCTTGAAACGAAGAAGGATACCCAGAAGAGTGAGAAGAATACGAACCCAGAAGGTTCAAACTCGGTTAACTCGGTGAGAATTCAAAAAAACAAACCCTTATTTTCATTTTAGGGTTTCAGATTTATTTTGGGGATTTTGGGTTTTAGCTTTAAAAATGGTTGGTTCCTGCTTTTTTAGTAGAATTCAGAGTTTTTGACGAGTAGTTGTTCTATTTCATAGGTGGAAGCTAGTTCTTACATCAAATTTGACAATGGAACAACGAAAAGGTTTCCGAAAAAAAATATTAGTTGTGGCAGAATATTAGTTGTGGCAGTGATGTTTTTATCTACACATCAAACAAGAAGCTGAATCCTGAACATCCATTCTTCCGTTGCAATGCTTCTAGGGAGGTAAGTCATATTCAATTTCCATTAGTTTTTGACGTGAATTTAATAATATTGATATGTATATTATTTATTTGCTCATATAATATACTAGAGTGGTCACTTATTCAAATGGTTGGAAGAGAGTATGTATGAAGAAGTTAAAGACATGTTGGTTAAGTTTACAAGGAACAATGAGTTAATGGTATTGAATGATGAGGTAGGTGGGTTGAATGATGAGCTGCTGAAATGCAAAACTGTGATTGAGAAGTGCAAATCCGAAATCGAGATGTGAAACGAAGAACAAATGTAACATCTGTGATCTAGTTAAGGATCATAAAGTCAGTTTAGAGTTGTGTTTGCCGAGTTTAGTTTAATAAAATGGTTTGTCGATCCTGGCCAGATCGGTTTACTATGACATTGAACCGAATAAATCGAACCATAGCAGTTGGACAGATGAAGTGTTGATTTAATTGGATTTTGGGAACCCAAAATAACTAATTAAATAATTAATTAGAGTTGAGTTTGGAAACTTTACAGATTTTTAATTAAGGATTAATTAAGTGATGGATTATTAAAGTTCAAAAGGAATTAGTAAATAATTAAAAGAATTAGATTTTGGGTTGGTAAAGGACTGGATTTAATGGCTTTATGTTAAAAAGCTCTAACGAGATAGTTTAGTTTAAACTTATATGCTTGAGTGGTCCGCGTTTGCATTGTTTGTTGTGGTCATTGTTTATAGTAAATATGATTGTATTGTTTGTTTGGTAACATCAATATATGTTAGTTTCTGTGTAATTTAGCCTACTTCATTCAATATTATTATATATATATATATATATATATATTGAGATTTCTCGTTATGTGATGCGTGTAATAATTGAGTAGTATTGGAGCTCACGAAAACAACGTTGCGGAGTGATGACATGAGAGAGAATTTTATTTTATGTTATGTGTTGTTTATAATTTTTGAGTGACGCTAGAGTTTGCTAGAGTTTTATTTAATATAAATTATGGATTTAAAGATATTAATTAGTTAATCACACACTTTTTTTTTTAATATTTTTTCTATAATACGTACGGTTTAAATGATCTCAGCTACCTTCGGCTCATCTCACAAAAAGTTAAGCCGTGAGGTCAACTAAAGATATAAAGCAAAATAACAAACAAACACCACGGAAAATCAGGACCGGTCATGAGGGTAGGTCATATAGGCGGTAGCCTAGGCAATCCAATAGGTTAAGAGCATGTTTTTAGATATTAAAATTTTTTAGTATATTTTACATAAAAAGAATTTTTAGGGCATCCAAAATTTTTTTTGCTTAGGGCATCCAAAAAAATTAAGAATAATTGGACCGACCCTGCGGAAAATATATAAAGTGGAGAGTAAATAAAAGCCAAAGCAAGAAGAAACCTTACAAAACCGGAACTGAAGTGAGCTTCCAAGAAGATTCAAAGCCGACGAAGAAGACTTTTATTTTTTGTCTTCGTGTTCAATGCTTTTTTGGATCTTTTGATATCTTCTTATTTATCATAAAATAGAAAAACAACTAACCCTTAGAAAATTGAATGATTAAACCCTGCCATACACGTAAACGACTTGATACTTGAAGAGACTTGAGACTTGAGACTTGAGACGAATATACATATTTTGACCCCAAAAAAAAAAGACAATATATACAAAAATATTCAAATTTATCTCTTAACGTAAAATGACTATCTCATTAATATCCAACCTTGGAGACACTATTCCGATCGATATTGAAAACATAGCCAAAAGATTAAGCGAGTACGCTTGGGCAGGATACAGAGGGGAAGATGATCCATGGATGTCCACGGAAAGCTTAAGCGCGCATGAGGAGAGGATTATCAATCTCTTCCCTTCAGTAATTAGCTTCATAGATGTCCATGGAAACACTCTTCTTCATTACGCTGCGCAAAATGGAAACATAAGTATCCTCAGGAGTCTTTTGGAGACTGAAGAAGCAGCAAACGCGTGCATGAAGATGAATAAGCAAGGAGAAACAGCGTTCATGTTAGCTTGTCTTTACGATCACGTTGATGCAGCAATAATCCTACTAGAAAAGACCAAGTCTATGACGATTGTGGAAGCTTATGCAGCTCTTTCAAGAAAGCACCAAGGTAAAACATTAACATCTTTATTCATTTGACACAATTGCCTTAACTTAATATAAAGTTTTTAATTGCCTTAATTTTAGTTTTTTAAATTTTATATTAATCTAAAATTTTTACTTTTTCATTCTTATAACTAGATTACCACCAGTAAAATGGATGGGTTTTAGATTTAAAATTAATTAATTTAATTTAAAAATATTAAAATTTGTTGTGAGGGAAGTGTTTTAAAAACTAGAGAAAAAAATAAAAAATTTCATATTTAAAAGTAAAAAGTAATTTCTTCTAATACCACTATTTATAGTTTTTATGACAAAATTACATTATTATTTTTAATTAGACATAAATACTATTTTTTATTAAAATCATATTTTTAATTTAATGTTAGGATTGAATATTTAGTGGTTGGATTTAGTTTTTTATTATTTTGGTTAAGTATTTAGTGGTTGAGTTTAGTATTTATTATTTGGGTTTTGTGTAATTTTTCAAAAATATATTCTAATTTTTAATTCAATATTAAATGGTATTTTTGTTTTAAATTAATTTTAATGGTATTTGTGGAAATTAAAGTTAATTTGGTGGTATTTTTGAAAATTGCTCAATAGTAAATTAATTTAATTTTTAAAAAATTAAATTTTTTTGTAAGTGATGTATTATTTAAAAAAAGAAAAAAATAAAACATTTTAGTTAGAAAACACCAAATTATCAACCAATAAAATGTTACTAAAACCATTATCAACCAATCAAACTCAGTCATTTTGAATGGATAACTTAATCATATACACAATAACTTTTGGAACTGCAAAAGTTAATCAGCTTCTGCAAACTTCATCATCTGTTTGCTTTTGTGATTTATTGTTTTTTGTAAACATATTAAATTTATTTTTAATATGTTTAAATTGTTAACTAAATTAAAAAAAATGATTTCATTTTCTCTATAAGATAACTAAAATTTTACCTTTTTATTAAAAATTAACAATTATCTTTTATAATATTTATTTTAATATATTTTTATTCATTTTTAAACTTATATTAGAAAATTATATATTGTATTATCATTTAACTTATTTTAGAAAAATATTTATAATATTATAATTTTATTACTATTATACATATCAAAATCTTATTAATATAGGAATATTTGACACTAATCATATTTTGGGAGAGCAATCAAGTTTTATATAATAAGATATTAGAGCTGAACCTGAAATTACATAGCAATTTTTTAAATGTTCCATTTTTTTGTAGAATATAAATTATCAAAGAAAAAATGCATTGTGAGCAAACTTTATAGGCTCCTCGCACTCAAATAACTCATTTTAAGGGTTTTGCTCAGGACATACCCTGAGCATAAACACATCAAGCATTCGCATTTATGTATTAGTGGCCAATTTTTTGCTAATGCATGTTTTTACATAAACAGTTATCGTGGATAAAATACTAGATAAGTTCCCAAACCTAGTTTTTGATATGGATGAAGAGGAATCCACACTATTGCATAAAGCGTGCGAGGATGGAAACCTAGAGATAACAAGAGCTCTATTAGATATTGATCAACACATTTCAGAAATGGTGAATAAGTATGGTTTGATGCCTTTACATTGTGCTGTGATGAACGGTTCAGTTGAAATACTGAAGGAGTTTCTCTACAAGGCTCCTTCGTCTTTCAATTCAACCACACAAGGAACAATGGAAACGGTTTTTCATTTAGCTGCGAAAAAGAAAAATACCAAAGCATTTATTTTCATGGCTCAGAATGCAGACATAGAACAGTTTCTCTATAACCTGGATGCAGAGGACAACACTATACTTCATGTTGCCGCCTCCGTAGATTCCACTTCTGTGAGTTCATTTTTTTCTNAATGTTTTTAAAAAAATGATCCATTTTTTTTTTATAATTAAAGATCCTAATTTATTTTTACAAAAAAAAACCCCAGAAATTGATTTTATTATACACAATGATCCAAAAATATTTTTTTGCCTTCAGGCCGTAAAAATTTATGGGTCAGGGCGAGCCGATATTAGGCCTGGGTACGAAACGAATATTCAGAAATTTTTTACTATTTGTGATTCGATTCGTTTTCGCTGAATAGTTAATATTGTGATTCGCTTCGATTCGAAAATTATCGAATATTCGGAATTTTTTGTATTATTCGAGAACTATTTGCTTCTCTTTGATTTTTTTTGTCTAATTTTGATTTTTTAAATTATAGTTTTCTAATATAGATAATATTTTTTTTTAAATCCGAATATTAGAACAAAATATTTTTGAAAATATTCAAATATTCGTAATAATATATAAAACATGAAAATTATTCAGAAAATGAATAATCATAATCATTAAACTTTCTGTTTATACATATATGTTTATAACTATATATTTTCATACATATATATATATATGATAAATATCCGAATCGAAGCGAATATTCGGTCTTTCCAAAAGTGATATTTGATATTTGATTCGATTTTTACGAATACTAGATTTTACTATTTGATTTACTTCAAAAAAAAAAAAAAATTCTGATTTTTCGATTTGAATCGATTCAAATACCGAATCGAACCGAATATAACGAATATTTTGCCTAGGCCTAGCCGGTACGTTAAGGGCCAAATTTTTTTTTAAAATGCTTTTAAAGAAAAAAGTCCCATTTTTATTTTTTTCGTTTAGTAAAAAAGGATCCAAATCTTTTCTTTGTTATAGAAAAAGGTCCAAAATTTGATTTTGTTATATACAATGATCCAAACAAAATTTTGCCCTCGGGCTCTAAAAAGTTTTGGACCATGGCTGGCTCTCTGTCGCGAGATAGATGTAGAGATTTTAAACTGAAAATATGTTCTGGGTGTCACAGTGACTTAAAAATAAAGCTAAAATTTATATCTAAGTATTTAATTTTACTTTTTATTACAGCTAGTACGTTTCATCCTTTTGGAAACAACAATAGATGTCACCTTGAAGAACAAGAAAGGTGTTGTAGCCGGTGACCTTCTCAACAAAGATGGTGTAGACTTTCCTCTGTTATCTACCTGGTTCCGAAAAGAAGCAGAAACAATTCAACGCCCGGCTGGTTTGAGACATGTTAAATTTGCACATGAATCTGTTGAACACATCCCAAACCCAAAAGATGAGATAAGGTCCATTTCTGAAAGAGAAGGTAGAGTTCTTAGAAAAAAGGAACATCAGATGCATTCAGAGAGTCTTCAGAACTCAAGGAACACAGTCATTATAGTCGCTGTCTTGATCGCATCTGTTGCTTTCACTTGTGGGATTAACCCTCCTGGTGGTACTCACCAGGACGGAATCTTCATCGGGAAAGCAACCGCTGGGAGAACACCGGCTTTTAAGATCTTTTCAGTATTTAACAACATTGCTTTGTTTACATCACTCAGTATTGTCACTCTTTTGGTCAGCATTATACCATATAGAACGAAGTCACTTAAGAAATTTGTGACTATAGCACATAAGATGATGTGGTTAGCCGTTGGATCTATGGCAATTGCTTATTCTGCAGCGGCATGGATCACTGTGCCAGATTTCGAAGGTTCTATATGGTTGGTCTACATCACTGCTGCTATTGCTATCGTTACACTCGGAGTTATGTTTGTGTATGTGACCTTTATGATGGTTAAACACATTTTAAAGAAGGATGTGTTGAGACGAAACTTGTCTCGAGACAAAGCCCCTACTACGACGACCTTGGACTTGGAAGCCGCTGAGGATACAGGCTTCTACGGATTTTGAAATGTAACTGACTATATATATGGACATCTATTTATAATAGTTTGGATTTAGTATTTATTGCTTAAGATTTCTGTAATTTTTTAAAAATAAAATATAATTTTTAATTTAATTAAATTATTAAATGGTAATTTTTTTCATAAATCAATTTAAGTTATAGTATTAGTAGAATAAAATTAAAATTTAGTAGAATTGCTCACTTTTTATTCACATATTTTTTTAACTAATCATTCAATACAGATTTTACTTTTATACTTTATAATGATTTTTTTGAATAAAATTTAACATCCAGTTTTGCATTTTTATTAAAATATATAATTTTATTAAAACACATTAATTTTTATTAAATCATATTTAAATTTTTATTAAAATACACATAAAAAATAAGATATTACACATACAAACCATAAACTTTTTATGTTACATTTAGGGAAAAAAATCTAAAATAAATAAGAAAATAAAAAAAATTATACCCAAATTTAATGAAACAAATTTTCATTTACAGATTACAAATTTTAATATAAAAATAAATTTTAAATTATCTAATTTATTATTAATTAATTGAGTTTAAATAATAGAAATAAAAATAAACATACAAACATATTAACCACCACTAAATTATTGCAGATATCATTTTATCTCTATTTCACATAGTCAACATATAATCTATTCATATTTATGAATCCACGTCATATTCAACACTCTAGTCAACACCTCATTTCATCAATTCAACAATTAAATTTATTATTCAACATATTCAAAACTCTAGTCAACACCTCATTTCATGAATTTGACTATTAAATTTATTATTCAATACCTTATTCAAAAATCTCTTCTCTCTATTTAAAATGAATCCTTTATATGAAGGTTTTGCCAAAGTGTTAGGAGTGCTCAGAATTAAACCTTAACACCTATTCTGGGTTTCTTTAACCATGGCTATTAATTGGACAAATGTTAGTTTTTTATTGGTTATGGTAATGACGGTGGAGATTCTCACTCCTTCAGTTATCTGCGGTGGTGAAAATGTTTTTTCTGATCTTAAAATCCGTACCCACTTGAAACGACTCAACAAGCTAGCTCTCAAATCGATTAAGGTAAATTCACTAGGATAATAATAAATAAATAAAAATCCAGAATTTTTCAATGATGATTTTTTATTCTTCAAACAGAGCCCAGATGGAGATATTATTGACTGTGTTTCAATCACTAAGCAACCAGCTTTTGATCATCCTCTACTCATTAATCACACTATCCAGGTTTTTTTGAAATTACTCTGTTCCTCATTTCTTGATTCTCTCTAAACACTTCTGACATTGTTTTGTTTTGTAGATGAGACCAAGTTATAACCCAAAAAGTGTTTTAAGTGAGAGTAAAGTTTCATTGAAAACCAAGAATCACAATGCTAATGATATAACTCAGCTTTGGCATGTGATTGGGAAATGTCCAAAGAATACAATTCCTATAAGAAGAATAACAAAAGAAGATCTTTACAGAGCAAGTTTCATTGAGAAGTATGGTATGAAACACAACAAAACTATACCTAAAGTACATAAATTTTCTGAGCCACTTAATCTCGTGACAAAAAATAATCATCAGGTAAATAATTTACATGATTTTGTATTAGTTTTTGATGTGTTCATTAACCCTTTTTTTTATATATATTCTTGATTTTAGCACGCGATAGTGTATGCGGAAAATGGGGTTTTCTATGGGGCTAAAGCTAAGATGAATGTATGGAAACCAAAGGTAGAAAAGCCTAATGAGTTTAGCTTAAGTCAGATATGGGTTTTGGCTGGAGATTTTAACTCTGATCTTAATAGTATTGAAGCTGGCTGGCTGGTATTTTTGATTCTTTCTGTTTCTATCTTCAAAAAAAAAAGAAAACTATTTTTGAATGTTAAAGATTTGTGAGTTCAGGTTAATCCACAACTGTATGGTGATGATCGCACTAGGCTCTTTACTTTTTGGACTGTAAGTTTCTGAATATTCTAATTTAATGTGTATATGTGTTTTGCTTTATTGAAGAATCATTATTTTGCTGTGAAACAGAGTGATGGATATTCAAATACAGGCTGTTATAATCTTAAATGCTCAGGGTTTGTTCAAGTCAGTAGAAAAATAGCATTGGGTGCATCAATCTCTCCTTTATCTATCTTTGGAAGCTCTCAATATACCATTACCATACTTATCTGGAAGGTAACACATCAACAACAACAACCAAAACTCAGGGCCGGTCCGGAGGGTAGGCCAAATAGACGCCTAGGACATCTAATAGTTTAGACTAGTTTAGGAGCATATTTTTGTAGGTTTAAAAGTATGTTTAGGCATATTTTAGATATAGAAAAAAAATTTGTCTAGGGCATCTAAAATAATCGTGAATAATTAGACCGGCCCTGTCAAAACTATTGTTATCAGTCTTTGGTTTAGTTAGGTTTGAGAAATTTTGGTTTGGTTATTTCTCAGGACCCAAAAACAGGAAACTGGTGGTTACAATTTGGAGAGAAATATTTAATTGGATATTGGCCAGCTTCAATCTTCACTCACTTATCAAAAAGTGCAACAATGATTGAATGGGGTGGCGAAGTAGTTAACTCGGAGAACGAAGCAGGACAACATACAACAACTGAAATGGGAAGTGGTAGGTTTGCAGAAGAAGGTTGGACTAAAGCTAGTTTCTTCAAGAACATTCAAGTAGTAGATGGATCAAATCAGTTAATAAACCCAAAAAATCTTCAAGGTTTGACTGAACAAGAGAATTGTTACAATGTTAAGAGTGGGTATAGCCGTAATTGGGGAAATTACTTTTACTATGGTGGTCCTGGTCGAAACCCTAAGTGTCCTTAAAAGATTTGGTTTGTTTATTTATATGGCAGATCATTTCATATCAAATGTATAAAAAAAATATTATAATTAATAAAAATTCTTAAAGTATATTAATTTTAGGTTTGATGAGTGGTTTACAGTATATATCAAATTCGAAATAGTTGGTTTGATTGAGAGTGTTTCTTAGTTTTCTATGGAAGAACATGTTCCCATGTGAATACTGAAATCAAATGATCACATTAATTAATTAATTATCTGTGATCAGTGTTATTGATTTGTTTGTAAATAACAAGACAGAGATGGGCCTTATGGTTTTGGATCCTCGTTAATTAATAAATCATTCATGTTTAATAGTGTATGTCATTATTATTAATTTATTATTATTAGCATATAAATAGACTGCAGCTGTAACCCGGGAAAGGTTGCCGTCATGTTTTATCATTGAACATACCAGTGTTTGAGCGTTGCCCCATCATAGAAAGGTTATCTTGGTGGTTTTGTTATTCTATCGTAAATCTAGGTAGAGTGGTGTTGTATCCAACTAGTAACTTGAGTTGATGTCTATGCTAGTAGATGAAATTATTGTTATTCTAGAAAAGTGTGGTGTTGTACCCAATCAGTGACATGATGGTTACTCTCTTTTCTAGTAGTGTAATTCTAGGGAAGTGTGGGTTGTATTCAATCAGTGACCTGAGGGTTGCTGTCTTTTCTAGTGGATGGATTATTGACTTGGTCCCGGGGATGTAGGTTATCCAAACTCCGTTAACAAATCTTTGTGTGGTTTTCTTAACTTTATGCGCATAAATACTCAAAATCTCTCATCACATCAAAATACAATTTTAATATATTTCTAATTTTTTCATAAAAGATTCTAACAGGAACATTGAACTCGCATAGTAAAAGAGAACAACGACTTACAACAGTTTATCCATTTAAAATCTTATTTTTATGAAGAATTTGTTTTATTATCAATAAATATAATTTATTATATTTATTGGACAAAATTATATTAATTTTTTAATTGGATATGCATACTCTTTTATTATTGACAATACATTTTTTATTTAATGTTAGGGTTTAAAAACTACCGTTTGGTTTTAATATTTATGGTTTTAGGGTTTATAATTTTGGTTTATGAATTAGAGTTTAATATTTAAGCTTCGAGTTTAGTATTTTGTGTTGGAGTTTAGTATTTATTATTTAGAGTTTATAATTTTGATTTAGAGATTAAAAATTTAATATCTAATGTTAGAGTTTAGTATTTAGTGATCAGATTTATATTTATTGCTTAAGATTTATGTAATTTAAAAAAAAAAAAATTCTAATTTCTAATTTAATTGAATTATTAAATAGCAATTTTTTCTAAATCAATTTTAGTTGTATTAGTAAAATGAAAATAAAATTTAGTGGAATTGCCTTTTTCTTATTGGCATATTTGTTTTAACTAATCATTCAATACAAATTTTATTTTTATACTTTATAATGATTTTGTTGAATAAAATTTAACATCCAATCTCGTATTTTATTAAAAATATAATTTTATTAAAATACATTAATTTTTCTTAAATCATATTTAATTATCAAAACACACATAATTAATAATTAATAAAATATTATACATACAAACCATAAAATTCTTACGTTACATTTAGGACAAATGAAATCCAAAATATATTAGAAAATAAAATAAGTTATATCTAAACTAAATGAAACAAACTTTCATTTACAGATAAATTTTAACTATCTAATTTATTATTAATTAATTGAGTTTAAATAATAGGAATAAATAAGAAACATACAAAAATATTAACCACCACTAAATTATTACAGATATCATTTTATCTCTATTTCACCTAGTCAACGTTTAATTTATTCATATTTATGAATCCACGTCATATTCAACACTCTAGTCAACACCTCATTTCATCATTACATAATGTTATTATTGCAAATTGTAATAGACTGAATCCAAAAAAAATCTCTTCTCTCTATTTAAAAATGAATCCTTTATATGAAGGTTTTGCCAAAGTCTTATGAGTGCTCAGAATTAAACACAAGCCATTTCAATCTGAATCCCAGAGAAATCTTCTTCTTTTAAGATTCTCTCTTGTGTGAAAAAAAGCTTAAACACCTCATCTGGGTTTCTTTAACCATGGCTACTAATTGGGCAAATGTTAGTTTTTTATTGGTTATGGTAATGACGGTGGAGATTCTCACTCCTTCAGTTATCTGCGGTGGTGAAAATGTTTTTTCCGATCTTAAAATCCGTACCCACTTGAAACGACTCAACAAGCCATCTCTCAAATCGATTAAGGTAAATTTCACTAAGATAATAATAAATAAATAAAACTCCAGAATTTTTCAATGATGATTTTTTATTCTTCAAACAGAGCCCAGATGGAGATATTATTGACTGCGTTTCAATCACTAAGCAACCAGCTTTTGATCATCCTCTACTCACTAATCACACTATCCAGGTTTTTTTGAAATTGCTCCGTTCCTCATTTCTTGATTCTCTCTAAATACTTCTGACATTGTTTTGTTTTGTAGATGAGACCAAGTTATAACCCAGAAAGTGTTTTAGAAGTTTCATTGAAAACCAAGAATCACAAGTCTAATGATATAAGTCAGCTTTGGCATGTGAATGGGAAATGTCCAAAGAATACAATTCCTATAAGAAGAATAACAAAAGAAGATCTTTACAGAGCAAGTTCCATTGAGAAGTATGGTATGAAACACAACAAAACTATACCTAAAGTACATCAATTTTCTGAGCCACTTAATCTCGTGACAAAAAATAATCATCAGGTAAATAATTTACATAATTTTGTATTAGTTTTTGATGTGTTCATTAACCCTTTTTTTATATATATTCTTGATTTTAGCACGCGATAGTGTATGCGGAAAATGGGGCTTTCTATGGTGCTAAAGCTAAGCTGAATGTATGGAAACCAAAGGTAGAAAAGTCTAATGAGTTTAGCTTAGGTCAAATATGGGTTTTGGCTGGAGATTTCAACTCTGATCTTAATAGTATTGAAGCTGGCTGGCAGGTATTTTTGGTTCTTTCTGTTTATATCCTCGGAAAAAAAACTATTTTTGATGCTAAAGATTTGTGTGTTCAGGTTAGTCCACAACTGTATGGTGATGATCACACTAGGGTCTTTACTTTTTGGACTGTAAGTTTCTGAATATTCTAATTTGATGTTTGTATGTGTTTTGCTTTATTGAAGAATCATAATTTTGCTGTGAAACAGAGTGATGGA
>KE158421.1:0-11466 GCA_000411055.1 Leavenworthia alabamica | reverse complement strand
AAACAGGAAACTGGTGGTTACAGTTTGGAGAGAAATACTTAATTGGATACTGGCCAGCTTCAATCTTCCCTCACTTATCAAACAGTGCAACAATGATTCAATGGGGTGGCGAAGTAGTTAACTCGGAGAACGAAGCAGGAAAACATACAACAACTCAGATGGGAAGTGGTAATTTTGCAGAAGAAGGTTGGACTAAAGCTAGTTTCTTCAAGAACGTTCAAGTAGTAGATGGATCAAATCAGTTAATAAACCCAAAAAATCTTCAAGTCTTTACTGAACAAGAGAATTGTTATAATGTTAAGAGTGGGCATAACCGTGATTGGGGAAATTACTTTTACTATGGTGGTCCTGGTCGAAACCCTAACTGTCTTTAATAGATTTGGTTTGTTTATTTACATGGCAGATCATTTCATATCAAATGTATAAAAAATATTATAATTAATAAAAAATCTTGAAGTATATTAGTTTTAGGTTTGATGATTGGTTTACAGTATATATCAAATTCGAAAGAGTTGGTTTGATTGAGAGTGTTTCTTAGTTTTCTATGGAAGAACATGTTTCCACGTGAATACTGAAATCAAATAATCACATTAATTAATTAATTATCTGTGACCAGTGTTATTGATTTGTTTGTAAATAACAAGACAGAGATGGGCCTTATGGTTTTGGATCTTCCATGCTCTCTTTAATAGTTTTTCATTATTATTAGCTAATCTTCTTTAGACTAAAATAATGAATCAATTTGTTAATTTTTAAATTAAACATAACTGTTTTTACGTTTTTCTTTGTGACATTATCATACAAATAAAATTTTGTTCATCTATGACAGATCTACATTGTGACAGCCTTTGTTAAAAAGTCAACAAAAATATGGACCCAGAGACCAGAAGAGAGTTGACTTCGAGCACATTAACCAGAAATATGAAATATGAGAAATTCCTTATAACACCATTAAATGAAGTTTTTTTGGACAAAATTAAATTAATTTTTTATTTGGACATAAATACCATTTTTATGAAAAATTACATTTTATTATAAATTACATTTTTAATAAAAATATATTTTTTATTTAATGTTAGAGTTTAATATTTAATGTTTGGGTTTAATTCGGGTTTTTCGGTTCGGTTCGATTTTTAATGAACTATAAACTATAAATTCGGGTTTTTCGGTTCGGTTCGATTTTTAATGAATAGAATTTAGTAAAAAACTTCTACTGATCAGTTTTAAAAATAATTTGGTTTGGTTTAGTTTTTCTTTTTTGAATTCGGTAGTGAAGTTATAAACTTCCTGGTTTGGAAAATTTTATAAAATTTGGTAAGAAATTGAAAAAAAATCTCACTAGAAAGAAAATGATAGTGAAGTTAGAAACTAAAAAAATATATATTTTAATTTTAAAAATTGACAAAAAATAAAAATAAAAATAAAAATTGGAAGAAAATGAACAATTATAAAAAAACTCAAATTGTTTTTAAAAAAAATATGACGAAGAGATAGAAAAGATACTTTAGTAGAATAAATTTGGGTGGACGTGCTATATCCACACGAAGTTTAAGGTATTCAACGTTAATAAAACAAAGTCAAAAGACTAAATATTATTTTGACTATTTTCAATTAATAAATAAATTAAAATAAATAAAGAATCACGAAGCATATATCTCGGCCTACTTTTCTACGTTGAAATGTATCTCAGAATTTGATCCTTCTTCTTCAACCTTCTTCCATTTTTTTTCCCTTCAATTCTCTTCAAGCTTCTTGAGTACTTTCTAAAGGTTTAACTAAAAAATTATATAAACTGTGATGGGAATGGCCTGTTTCACTATATGTGTGATTGTAGCTACCACTATAATCGTTACTTGTGTTAATGGAAATGATTTCTTTTTTTTCTTTTCTTTTTTTTTCTTTTCTTTTTGATGGAAATAATTTCGCTGATCATCGAGAAAGAAAAGTACTTCAACAATAGCAAAACGTTTATCAGATTCTGTAAACAAACTATGATGATTGAATCAAAGGCCAAAGAAGGAAGCACGGGGACGGCAAAATGATATCGTTTCCCGTACCCGTACTTGCATGGAGACAGGTACTCCATGTGGACACCATGGAAACGTTTCTAACAAGTTTTTCGGAATTTTGATATTTTAGATATTAAAATTTTTTGGTATTTTGGTATTATGGAAATATTTTCTAATTTAGGTTATTTTTGGTATTTTAGATATTAAAATATAATATTTTTAAAACTTAAAAAGTTAATTTTTATATTTATATAATTATATTTATGAATATTTTCTATATTATTATTAACGTATATATGCCGTCCCCATATCTTTAGTTTTTTAATTTGTCGTTTTCCGTCCCCGTTTCCATCTCCGTTTCTTGTTCCCGTACCCGCCTTAGTGCTACTTAAGAAGCTAATAGTGATTTGTGATGACTTTTCGTTTCACAATAAATACCTAACATGTGTTTTGTTTCTCTTCAGATAAGACCAAATCTTTGAATTTTTGTGAATATGGTTTATCTAAATCGACCAACATTATTGATTCTGTCCCCACTTCTCCTTACCACACCACAAATCACAAATGTCATTATTTTTCTTTGTTTTGTATTCGTAGGACATCAAAATGGGTAACAAATCCTCATCTCTAAGTTCATCACCATCTTTACCAATTGATTCTACCTTCACTCTTCCTTCTCCATCACCATCTTTGCCTTCAGGTTCATGTTTCGATCTTAACATCTTCTTACTTCTCTGTTTCAGCTCTGTTTTTCAAATCTTTCTTTGAATTTTTTTGTTGTAATTTTATAGGAGAAGGATTTGCCAAAGGGAGAATTGATTTGGGAGGTCTTGAAGTTTCCCAAGTAGAAACATTTAACAAAGTATGGACTGTATACGAAGGAGGACAAGATAATCTCGGAGCCACTTTCTTCGAGCCGTCTTCAGTACCTGAAGGCTTTTCGATTCTTGGATACTATGCTCAACCAAATAGCCGCAAGCTTTTTGGATGGACACTTGTCGGAAAAGACCTCTCCGGCGACTCTTTAAGAACGCCGGTGGATTATCATCTTCTTTGGAGTGGCAAATCTACAAAGGTAGAGAACAATGATGCTGAGATGGGATATTTTTGGCAGCCTGTACCTCCTCAAGGTTACTATGCAGTGGGTCTAATTGTGACAACTTCGAATATTAAACCTCCTCTAGACAAGATCCGTTGTGTTCGGTCCGATCTAACCGATCAATCCGAGTCTGATGCTGTAATATGGGAAACTAATGGGTTTAGCATCTCGAGTTCTAAACCTATGAACAGAGGAACACAAGCCTCCGCTGTCTGCGTTGGCACTTTCTATGCAAAGTCTTCAAATCTGATCTTACCTTGTTTGAAAAACAACAAATTTGATTTTTCTTGCATGCCAAGTAATCCTCAGATCGATGCTTTGTTTCAGACTTATGCCCCGTATATCTATTTTCACGAAGATGAGAAATATCTCCCATCGTCTGTCGACTGGTTCTTCAGAAATGGTGCCTTGCTTTACAAGAAAGGCCAAGAATCAAACCCTGTTCCAGTCGAACCAAACGGTGAAACCCTTCCCCAAGGTGAATCCAATGACGGCCTCTACTGGTTAGACCTACCGGTTGATTCTGACGCAAGAAAACGAGTCAAAGGTGGTGATTTAGAGAGCATGGAAGTGTATCTACACATAAAACCCGTTTTTGGTGGAACCTTCACAGACATAGCCGTGTGGATGTTTTATCCATTCAACGGCCCATCTCGGGCGAAGCTCAAGGCCGTTACAATCCCGTTGGGGAGAATCGGCGAACACATTGGAGATTGGGAACATTTCACACTCCGGATAAGTAACTTCAGTGGCAAGCTACATCGGATGTATCTGTCGCAACACAGCGGAGGAAGCTGGATGGATGCATCAGAGATCGAGTTTGACGGCATAGGAAACAAACCAGTGGCTTACGCTTCTTTGAACGGGCATGCAATGTACTTCAAACCAGGACTTGTGTTGCAAGGCAAAGACAATGTGGGGATTAGGAACGATACTGGAAAGAGTGAAAAAGTGATTGATACAGCGGTTAGGTTTAGGGTTGTTGCGGCTGAGTATATGGGAGGAGAAGTGAAGGAGCCAGTTTGGTTGAATTATATGAGACATTGGGGACCAAAGATTGATTATGGTCGGGAAGATGAGATTAGAGGTGTAGAAAAGATTATAGTTGGGGAGAGTCTTAAGAAGGTGTTTAAGAGTACGATTAAAGGATTGCCTAATGAGATTTTTGGAGAGGAAGGACCTACTGGTCCGAAGCTGAAGCGGAATTGGTTAGGTGATGAAGTTTGAACCTCCCTCTTTTTTTTTGTCTTTTGTTATAAATAATTTCTTTATGTTTGGTTTTATGGGATGTTATAAAACTGATAAATGTTATAGTATGATTTATGTTATAAAAAAAATCTCTTATATATTTTTCACCATACGATGAGATTTATTCAATAATAATTAATATAAAATTCTGATGATTCAAAATATTGCATAGTTTTAAAAAAAAATTTGAAATTTTTTAAAGATTAACAAATCCTTAAAAATTTTCTCAATATCATCTTATTAATTAAAAATTCGAAAGAGTTTTCAAAAGTATATAAATTCAATTAACCAATAACACAAAACTTGAGCATAAACATAAAATTTCTTAAATCTATTTTATTTGAATAATTTTGATTGAATCTTCTAAATCTTCAAACAATAACTCATGATTTTAAATAATTTTCAAACTACCAAAATCAATAAAACATAACTTTAATAGAGTTTTAAAATTCATAATTGAATAACACTAAACTTTTTAACAATTTTAACTCCTAAAAAAATGTGAAAACCAATAAACCTACCTTAAATTTTAGACTATTTCTTGTCTTGTTTTTCAAATGTTATGATATTAGACCAATACTTACCAGTTACCACTGTCTTTTAAATGAGTAGAGACATTTGCCTTGGTGCAGTTCTCATCTCGATTTCAACCTACAATGGTGACCAATATGATTTCCAGCTAACTATTGAAAAGGTATAATTTATATTGACCTGTGTAATAAACACAAAATTATAACGTTTTCACAAAGAGAGTCATCTCTAAATTAAACTACAACACAATTTAGTAACAAGAAACCGGACTTTGGTGGCTAAAGTTTGAGACACATTTAATAGGGTACTGGCCAAGCATTATAGTCCGGACTCCCGAAGCTAGCAGACTCAGCACGGAGGATCGCATGGGGAGCTGAAATTGTGCATTACCACCCTAGAGGCCAAGGGACACACACGGTTACGCAAATGGGGAGTGATCATTTTCAGTGCCGGCCCTGAGTTTCGATCGGCTAGAAATGTAAAAAAAAAATTGGCCTTTTATATATAGTAAAAAAAAAAAATTCAAAAGATTAGCTTCTAACACGTAAATTTTTCATGAGGTCTCAAGCGAATGTTTGATGTGTTTATGCTCAGGGCCTATCCTCGTCATTTTGCTGCGGAAGGGTTTAAGAAAGTGGCTTACTTAAGTGACATACAATACATTGATACTTCTAACTATCCCATCACACCTTTTCCTCAAAATCTTTAAGCTATTGTGACTAGGCCTGAACGCTATAATCTCCAAGTTGGCTCTAGCCAAAGGTGAACCTGGACGTAACCCTCAATGCCTATGAGGTTAGGTTGACTAAATCCTTTTTTGTTTTTTTTTTACTGGGACAATTAAGAAACTGTCAATGCGTTTAAGTTTTTTAAATGACATGATTTTTCAAAATGGCCGTGACATAACATTTCCAATTGATTTAAAATATTTATATAAACGTTAGACATGACAAATTCTTATTGACATAACATATAATTCTTCGATTCAAGTACAGCTTCTTTGTCTATTCGTGAACAAAATCTCAAGTATAACTTACCAAATTGAAAACATTATATTCCTTTAGTAAAAAAAAAAAAGTGTCTGTCACAAATGACCAGTTCTCACCTACTTAAAATCATTGTGACTCAGTCTGGTAGTTATGACATCAATTAGGAGTGTCGATGGACCTGGTCACAGCCCTCAATGTCCACGAAATTAGTATTTTCTTCTCCAAAGAACTAATAATATATGTATGTTAAAAAAAAATACTTTAGAAATTATTCCTGACTAGCTTAAATAAATTGATTTCTATGATTTTAACTTAACAACGTTCTAAAGACTTAGATTATGGAAGACTAATTCTAATTAGCAAATAAACATACAAGCAAATGGTTTTGCATTTGAAAGTCATATATGATTTTATTTTTGATAAGCATCACGTTTTATTGCTGGATAAGATGTAACAAGTCGTCGTTGTCATTGTCATTGATTAATTTTTCAAGTGTTACCTTGCACGTATTGTAACTTGCAGGAATAAAGAACGTAGAACAAAACGTTACCTTTTGATCCAGCAGCTTTGACTTCTACGTTTAAGTTTGTGTTTTTTTTCATTCACAGAGAAGAATATGCTTTGTATTTATCCTCTCTGGCTTTTATTTTCTCCTTCATATGTTCTATATCTATATCAATCTTTCTGTGTGAGTTCTCCTATCCGAAAAAATGGGAAACTGCCTTACAATCCCGGATAGTTCTCTTAAAGATGTATCAGACAAGGTTCTCAAAGCACTTCCCGTCGAAACTCCCTTCAAGTTTCCCTCACCATTGCCTACTTTTACTCAAGGTTTGTACTATCAAAGATTCTTGTTCTCTCTCTCTCTCTATATTGGTTTGATAATCTTGATTCGACTGGTGTCATCAGGAGGCGGGTTTGCGAAAGGAACCATTGACTTGGGAGGCCTTGAGGTTAGTCAAGTTTCGACATTCAATAAAGTCTGGTCCACTTATGAGGGAGGACCAGACAATCTCGGAGCTACATTCTTCGAACCATCCTCAATCCCTGCTGGTTTCTCCATCCTTGGTTACTACGCTCAACCAAACAATCGTAAAATCTTCGGCTGGGTACTCACAGCTAGAGATCTCTCAAGCGACACCTTGAAACCGCCTCTAGATTACAACCTCGTAGGAACTACAGAGTCACTCAAGATCAAACAAGATGGAAACGGATACTTCTGGATGCCTGTGCCGCCTGATGGATATCAAGCCGTTGGTCTAATAGTCACAAACTCCTCACAAAAGCCACCACTAGACAAACTGCGTTGTGTTCGATCTGATTTTACCGAACAATGCCAAACTGATACATGGATATGGGGAACAAACGGAGTCAACATCTCAAATCTAAGACCAACCACAAGAGGAATACAAGCTACAGGTGTCTATGTTGGTACATTCACTTGCCAAACACAAAACTCTTCTCTTCCTCCTGCAGCTTTATCTTGCTTGAAGAATACGAAATTCGACTTCTCTACAATGCCAAATGGGTCCCAAATCGGAGAATTGTTCCGAACTTATTCTCCATTGATACATTGCCACCCAGATGAAGAATATCTACCTTCCTCTGTTAACTGGTACTTCAACAATGGAGTATTACTATACAAGCTAGGCGAAGAATCAAAACCAATCCGTATCGAATCAAACGGTTCTAATCTTCCACAAGGCGGAGCAAATGATGGATCATACTGGCTTGATCTTCCTATAGACGAAAAGGAAAAAGAGAGAGTGAAGAGAGGAGACTTACAAAGCACAAAAGTGTATCTTCATATCAAACCAATGCTCGGAGCAACGTTCACAGATATAGCAATTTGGATATTTTATCCTTTCAATGGACCAGCAAAAGCCAAGGTCAAATTAATAAATCTACCATTAGGCAGAATCGGCGAACACATTGGTGACTGGGAACACGCGACGTTAAGAATAAGCAATTTCAACGGAGAGCTATGGCGAGTGTTCTTATCACAGCATAGTAATGGAGTTTGGATCGATGCTTGTGATTTAGAATTCCAAGGAGGAGGAAGTAATAAGCCTGTAGCTTACGCATCACTTCACGGACACGCAATGTATTCGAAACCTGGATTGGTGTTACAAGGAGACGATGGAATTGGAATAAGGAACGATACAGCGAAGAGTAAAAAGGTGATTGATACTGGATTAGCGTATGAGGTGATTGATGACGGCGGAAGAGTGGTGGAGCCACCGCCGTGGGTTAATTATTTCAGGAAATGGGGACCTAAAATTGATTACAACGTCGATGATCAGTTCAGGAGCGTTGAAAAGATATTACCAAGTGCTTTGAAAAAGGCTTTTGTTAAATTTGTTAGTAAAATTCCTGATGAAGTTTATGGTGAAGATGGGCCTACTGGGCCTAAACTCAAAGGTAATTGGGCTGGTGATGAGAATTGAAGTACTGTTTATGTGTGATCTATCATTTATCCTTATGAACAAATAAAAATTACCAAACTAGAACCGTTGCATATCTTTGTTTCAGTTCATTCTAGTAACAGTGGTTGACACAAAGGCTTTAGAATTGTGCTATCGAGTTCCATAAAATATGTTACTATGACTGCAATAAGCGAACATGTAGCTGGAACAAGTCCTAAACCATATCTTGTCACTGAAATGTAAAAGCTTTGGTTTATATTAACATCGACCTTTGGTGAAGTGCCTGCACCATTTGCCAAAATCAGACACACCCATCAACGATCTATTCATGTTTAGTATTAAAAAAAGAAACTTACTTTGGTGTGATTGAAGAACATATAAAGCAAGTCCACATGACATTTTGTCTAAGAAACTTAAAGAGCCACAAACAAAGGCACATCCGCCGAGTTCTGAACCAACTAATACACTTTGCATACTAATTGCTGTCACCTGTAAAAAACATCAGATTATTAAGTCACAACATGTAAGACATGAAGACATCAGTTAGAGGAAAGGAGTGTTGTTAGTTGTTACCATAATTAACGCATTTGCGATGCCGATAAAGACAGAGAGACCATACATGAAAGAGTTTATACTTCTTGGTAATAAGAGAACTGATACACCACAAAATATCCAAATAATACCACCAGCACAGTAATATGCCTTGAGGCGTTTCCCATTCCATGGAATCTCCTACATGTATATAGAAGAAGAAGATAAGTTTAAGAGATAGAAGAAGAAGAACATGTTTAAACTTATTGAAACCTGAAGCATGACCGATACAACGAAGCTGCAGATGTATATGATTGCAGGAATCTGAAAAGTAGATATTGATCAGACAAGTTTTATGATTATAGAATCAAAAGCTTATGATTACTTACTAGAGCTTTGGCGGATTGAGCCATTTGCAAATCATCAATAACAAAGAATGCAAGATATGCCTATGAACATTAAAGCCATTATGTAAAGTAAGTATATGATCAAATAGAAAAGAAACAAGAAAGATACAGAAACTAACCTGTGAAACATTTAATACTAGTCGAGTAAGGAGATAAACCATAGCAACTTGATAGTAAAGAATTTTACGGAACCAATAAGACCACGGAATTCTTGTTCGACTAGTTTCTCGTAGATCTATTCTCAGCCTTTGATAATCAAAGAAAGTGAACTCATTTCAGATAAGAGATCATATCATCTATGCACTGATCTAAGCATTTTCAGATAAAGTTTTATATTACCGTGGTTCCTTTGTCCCTGTAAGGAATATGACTACAAAGCAGCAACCAACAGAGATACATGAATAAGCAATCCAACGATACTGAAGATTTAAGGAGGACTTAGGATCATATTAATGCAAGATAAAAGAAGAGTTAATAAAAGCACAAACCTGAGTTTCAGTATTTTCTTTTGTGCCAGCTTTGCTAACACCAAATACAACTAAAGCTATCGCATATAAGCCTAAATTAGCAACCTAAAGAAAACAGTAGACAGAGAAGTTTTATGTAGAAACCGAAGAAGACTTTATATAGATCTTAAATAAGACCAAAGAGAAATAAGGAGCTAACCATGCTAAATGCATTACGGGAGCTAGTTAGTGCTACTCTGCTTGTTGAATTCAATGTAATGCAATTAACCATTGCCCTAAAGAACATAAAGATTATATAAAAATGAGCATATGACTAAGTAAATTTTGAGATAAACTTAAAGAGAAGAAAGATTACATGTGAGAAACCTGAGTAGCAGCCCATCCTATATTGAAGATAGCTGCAAACATGCTATATGATAATGTTTCGACGGTTAAAGAGTTGTTTTTGAGGATTGAACAAGGTAAACACCCGCCAAAAACAGAGGAAAATGAGATAGCTACTAATGCTGATCCTGCAGCGTGCCAAATTTTGAAATGTCCAAATCTATCAATCTGTCATATGAATGAAGAAGACATAAGTTGTGAGATCATAACACAATGTTACATAGTATGAGAGTTACCAATTCACCAACGAAAACAGTAGCAAAACCATCAGCAACTTGACCAGAGAGCATGACAATAGCAGCATCCCTACAAGAAGAAGAATCAAAGGTCAAAGCTTGATTAACATGAAGAAGTATTTAACAGGAGAATTTGTTACCTAGGAGAGAGACCAATTTGAGTTAAAAACAAAAGGAGATAAGTGAACCAACAAGAAGCAGTTATGTCATTAAGCATATGTCCAACTCCATAATAGAAAACAGACAATCTTCCAAGTGGTTTTGTCAATGGATCATCATCTTCTTCATTCCCTCCAATAACTACCGATGACGTCATCAACCAATCGTTTTCACTAAATTTGTGTTTTTTTCTACAAATTCAAAACCTGCAAAAGCGTGCATCAAGAACTTTTAAAAATACCCAGAACTTGGAATTGATTTAATAGTATCTAAAAATACAAACTTTTTCAGATTGATGAAATTGAGGCAAGATGAGATTTTGTGGAGGAATAAAATTTCGTACCTTTAAAATCCAAAAATCGAGATCTTTTGTATTTATTGATTTAAGGTAGATTGGATTGGATTGGATTTGATTATCCCCAAATAAAGAAAAAGCAAACGGTTAGCTTTAACGAGAAACTTGCATCATTGTGTTACTACTACATTGTCTTCTGTCTACATGACGCTAATATCATTTATTTTCCTGCGTTAATGCGTCATTTATTTTTATATTATTGACCAAATAGTAATAATAATATAAATAAATAGGAAAGAATAATATCTTGATGACAAAAGAAAAAGAATAATTCAAATTCATGAAAATAGCGATAGAGAAGATAATTTGAGAAACTGTGTACGTTATGTAATAATATTATAATAATAATATATTGCAAGTGTGATATCTACAATTTTGTTTGTGTTTTAAAATCAGTGATCACGTTTCATTTAAGCCGTGTGGTTCCCTTCTCTCTAGCACCGGTCATTCGGTTCGATTTGTTCGGTTTTAGGTGAGTAAACTGATCGAAACTTTTTTTATTTTTTATTCGGTTTTCAGTTCAGTTTGAATTATTATTCGGTTTATTCGGTTAACCGAATAATTGTCAAAAATCATGTTTCGCTTCGGTTTGTTCGGTTTATTCGGTGGAAATTAAACCGAATAA
>KE158420.1:0-13399 GCA_000411055.1 Leavenworthia alabamica | reverse complement strand
ATATATATATATATATATATGCTATTACAAAAAAAAAACACAAGTGGACTATTGGTGTTAGTGTCAACAAGTGGACAGATCTAGTGGTGTTACTGGCGGTGGTGGGTGAATCAACACTAATTTTAGTATATAAAAGTAATATTCGTAAATTTTAATTAAATTATAAAATATATTCTACTATTTTGTATTTTACTTTTAAATTAACATAATTTTCTCTTTAACACGAGTCGAATATTTGGTGTTGCTGATTTGGGTATTTGAATTTGATGACAGGGACTTTAACAAAGATAAGATTTGGTCAGAAATTTAATACCAAGTTAATTTGTAAAATATTTTATAGCCACATTTACAAAACAATGTTAAATTTCTTCGTATATTTTGATCAAAATGGTGACTATTACAAGTTAACTTATACATAATTTTTCATTATCTAAAATACTAACAAATGTTATGATGTTTTCACAAAATAAACCAAAAAAGTCTATCAATTATTATTAACTATCCCACATTGGTGGAAAATATATTTGGGACGGTTTTCAAAAACCAAATAAGCTACACCAAAGTAAAATAAATGGTTTGGTTAGATGATCTGCTAAAATGATTATGTAAGCTCGATATCCTAATTTCTTTTAGTCAGAAAAAAATCTCTTCCATTATGATTTGAGAATATAATGTCACTATAAAGAAATGAAGTTTATTTACAAAATTACGAGTATATAATCAGAACACGGTTGAGTAGTCTACTCCAAATATTCCTACATATTTTCCAACCGCATGCACACAATATCAATAATAGCACAAATAAAACACTGCGTCGGTGAAATAGTATATATATTTTAGAATATCATATGAAAAGATGTATCAGAAAGTGATGATTAACAAATATGAAAACTTATAATTCTAATTATTTTTTTGTTCAATTACTTTGAAACAATTATTTATGCAATACTTTTAAAAAAGAGAAAGAAAATTATTACATTCTTTCAACGAATATGGTAAAAAAAATGTCTATTGTTGTTATATAATTGTTTTAATTGTTCATCTTAAGTTCTCCTCGATAAAGGTAAGACATGTGTTCAACATCTTGTGAAAAACGAAACTTATTTTTCTTTAAATTTTATCCATACTTTAGAATGATTTCACATATTTTCAACAAAAACTCTAGAGTTCCAATATGTAAAATTGGTGTATGTTCCAACTAGAGATTAATACAAATATCAAAACTTAAAAGAGGATAATAAAAGTTATTCAAATATGAAGACATGTGTATAAACGTTCAGAAATTGTTGTAAAGTATAGAATGATATAGAAAATGAGAGATTACTTGAGCCTAGTGAAGCAAGATTAGTAAGATGAAAGCTTGAAGAGCCAGCATCGGCATTTTTTCCGCAAAAACAATTACAAAAGAGACTTCAGTTTTAGCTTCGACTCTCCTCAACTGAGCTTTTCCTAGAAATGTTAAATATTACTTCATGAATTCCTGCAGCTACAACATCGGTGCTGGTGGCATTATCATTGACTTCAAGAGCTTTAAACCTCATTGATGTCACTACTACTTCCTTCCAACTCGCTCTCCTGCATCCAACTTGGTACCAATTCTACATTTCTTATGGGTTCACTAATTACTTATGGCTTTCATGCTTCCTTTAATGAGGAGAGAACAATAATGATACCAGTCGTTTATGGTCTTTGTCGGGGTTCCTCGGCACAACACTGAATGGCGAGTTCAGCTATGTTGTTGATGATGACTCTGGTCTCTTCATTGAGCTTCATAGTTTCATCAATGACGTCGAATAACCCTTTCTTGAACAAAGTAAAGATATATAGGCAACATTATCTTCTTGTGTATTGTCTAAATCCATCTTGCTTGTTATTAACGTCATCAGGATAATTCCAAAGTTGTACACATCAATTTTTGTAGTTACGCCGTCAGTCACTACAAATAAAAAGCATAGAATTGTCAAAAATCAATTATATATACTAGTGATTATATATAAATTGAAAAAATAAAAATCATACTTGCATACTCGGGTGCCATGTAACCACGTGTTCCAATATTCTTTGTCTTGAATGTTTCTTCTTTTGTTATAGATAAGACTAAACCAAAATCAGATATTTTAGCTCGCATATCATCTCCCAGAAGAATGTTTGACTGTTTCAAATCTATGTGTATGTAACTTTGACTTTCACAAGCTAAAGTATGCAAATACTCTAGTCCATGTGCCACATCCAACACAATGTTAAGTCATGTAGTCCATTCAAAAGGCTTCAACCCTTTGTTTCTCTAGCAAAAAAGTTGTTTATTTAATGTATCTTGTGGCATGTATTGGTAAACCAATAGTCTCTCATTTTCTTTGATGTAGTAACCATGGAGAATCACGACATTACGGTGAAGACCTTTTGCCAAAACACTAACCTCAAATTTGAAATCATCCAGACTTCTTCCAATTATTTTTGATGGTTTCATCCTCTTAACTACAATTTCTTCTCTATTATAAAGTTTACCTTTATACACAGGTCCAAATCCACCTCTTCCAAGAAATTTTACTCTCATTAAAGTCACTCGTAGCATTCTTCAAAACCTCGAATGAGATCACTTTCATCTCAACTTCCTCCTGATCACAAGATGTATGAGTATTTGCTACAATCAACTTCTTAGATATCTGCCTCTTTCTAAATAGATAAAATACAAGAGTTGATCATCCACCAAGTAGCAAACCAACTGTAATCCAAATAAACTGTTATCCAACTTTTGGTACGTTAGATAAACACTTTTTTGTTGGAGAAACAAAAGGTTGAAGCCTCTTGAATGGACTACATGGTATAACATTGCGTTGGATGTGGTGCATGAACTAGAGTATTTGCACACCTTAGCTCATGAAAGTTAAAGTTACATACACATAGATTTGAAACAGTCAAACATTCTTTTGGGAGATAATATGTAAACTAAAATATCTGATTTTGGTTTAGTCTTATCTATAGCAGAAGGAAAAACGTTCAAAACAAAGAATGTTGGAACACGTGATTACATGACACCCAAGTATGCAAGTAAGGTTTTTATTATTTTCTATTTATATATGATCACTACTATATATAATTGATTTTTGATAATTCTAAACTTTTTATTTGTAGTTACTAGCAGCGTAACTACAAAAATCGATGTAATTTTGGGATTATCTTGATGGTGTTAATAACAGGCAAGATGGCTTTAGACAATACATGAGAAGAAATGTTGTCTATATATCGTCACTTTGTTCAAGAAAGGGATCATCGACGTCATTGACAAAACCATCAAGCTCAATGAAGAGACCAGAGTCATCATCGACAACATAGCTGAACTTGCCATTCAGTGTTGTGCTGGAGAATCCCGACAAAGACCAGAAATGACTGGTATCGTTATTGTTCTCTCCTCATTAAATGAAGCATTGAAGCTATAAGTGGTTAGTAAACCCACAAGTAATGCAGAATTGGTACCAAGTTGGATGCGCGAGAGCGAACATGAAGGAAGTAGTAATGACATCAATGAAGTTTGAAGCTGTTGAAGTCAATGATAATGCACCAGCACCGATGTTGTAGCTGCAGGAGTTCATGAAGTAAGTATCTTATATTTCTAGGAAAAACTTATTTGAGGAGAGAAGCGAAGCTAAAACTGAAGTCTCTTTGGTAATTTTTTTTTGTAGAAAAAAAGTCGATGTTGGTCCTTCAAGCTTTTATCCTACGAATCCTGCTTCACCAGGCTCAAATAATCTCTCCTTCTTTATATCTTTATGTATTTTATAAAAATTTCTGAAGATCTATACACATGCCTTCAGATTTGGATAAATTTTATTATCTTTTATTAAGTTTTGATATTGGTATACCCTCTAGATGGAACATACACCAACTTTACATACTATACCTCTAGAGCTTCCACTAAAAATATGCGGAATCATTCTCAAGTATGTAAAGAGTGAATAAAATCTAAAAAGAAAAAAGAAAGGTTCTTTTCTCACAAGATGTTGAACACATGTCTTATCTTTCTCGAGGGAAACTGAAGGTGAACAATTAGAATAGTTTTATAACTACAACAGACACATTTTTTTACCATATTGTCTAAAAGTAATGCTATAATTTTCTGTTTTTTAGGATGTTGCAGAAATAATTGTTTTAAAGTACTTGAGCAAAAAAATAATTAGAGTTGTAAGTTTGCATATATGTTAATCACCACTTCTTGAGGTAGCTTTTCATATTATATTCTGAAATATATATACCATTTTACTGATGCACTATCTTGTTTGTCTGATATTGTGTGCATGCGGTTGGAAACATATAGGAATACTCGAAGTAGACTACTTAACCGCGTCCTAATTATACTCGTAAGTTTATAACCAAATCTCATTTTTTAATAGTCACATTTTATTCTCAAGTCATACTGGAGGGGGACTTTTTCTAACTAAAGGAAGCCATGATACCGAGCATACATAGGCGATTTAGAGGATGATCTAACCAAACCATTTGTTTCTTTGTACTTTGGTGTAGTTTATTTAGTCTGGACGGTTTGCAAGAACGACGTCGTTCTTAGTAAAACATTCTTTAGTGATTGAGTACGAAGAGACAACAAAAACGAGTTTGTTGGAACGAAAAATAACGAATATAAACTAATGCAACACTAATTCTCTAACAAACAATGTATTAGAGATAATATCCCATATCAGAGATTAGACATGGAATCACACTAATATATAAAGAATATGGACTATTCCACTTATTATTAGAAATAATATCTCACATCGGAGATTAGATATGTGATCACACTAATATATAAATGATATGTATTAATCTATTTATTGTTAATTGGTTTTGAGTTGGAAAACCATAACTTAATATAGTATCAAAACATGATTATATGTTGTCCAACCCGATCTATCGGTCAGACCCAAAACAAAGTCCACCGATTTTTATCTAAAAATATCAAGATTTATAGTCAGAAAAACCATCATTTTGAAAAGACCTATTAGAGATAATGTCCCATATAGAAAATTGCATATGAAATCACACTAATACATAAAAGATACGAGTCAATGTCCTCGTTATCAATTGGTTTTAAGTTAGAAGTTCATAACTTAATGAAAATTTAGAGAAATAGGTTAGTGATAAGAACAAACCTCATCTTCAGATACTTTAGCTAACCACATCTTGCTGATTCCATTTTTGTACTATAACCTTTGTATAGTCAAAAACAAATCGTTTCATTTATATATACATAAATGTTTACATCCCTAAATAAAAAATCAAATTGATATATACATAAAACTATATTATTAAAAAAGAAATGATAAAGATAACATGGTTTTTTATGAAACACAACAAAATAAAAACATATAAATACATGAGCTGGTCCAACTGAGAACATCTGTAACAAAAACATGAGTGTCGTTTCCAGTAAGAGTATGCTGAGGAACGTTGAGAAAGACAGGTGTAGCTCCATGCTTCACATGTTATAATGCCTTTTTCTGAATCCATTACTTCCTTCTTCGCTAATGTAGGGCGTTGATCAATAAGAACCTTTATATTCCAGAAAGGCCCAGTAATTAGGTCCATTAAACAAGTTAGGCTTTTCCTTTGTGGCCCAAACACGTGGCTTTTCACACGGTTTACTTTTTCAACCGGTCCAAACACATTACACATGCACTCAAACTAAGTTTATGTTAATTGTATGCATGACAAAAGATTCGCAAAGGATATACGATAAAAGCAGCAAGTATCAAACAAATTCCATGCATATGAAACATGACTAATTGATTTTGATAGAGAGGTTTAATTTTACACCGGTTGTCTCAAACAAATATATTCAAGAATACAAACTAAATAATAATTAATCTTAATCTACAGAGAAAATAAATTAAGACACTAGAAAATGCAAGATATTAATACTAACCATATGATACACATGATTTTCTAATGTCTGGATAATTCAGTTTTCAGATGCTATTAAACGGGTATCGGGTAATTTGGATATTATATGTAGGACCCATTTAGGTATACTAAAATAGTTGGGTTGGTTCAGTTCTTATATAAGTATTTGTTGTGAAAGTTTTGGGTTCTGCTTTGGATTTTGTTATTTTATATCCATTAAATCCTAACTTATTCAAATTTATCTATAGTAATTTATAATTATCTAAATTTATTCGTAATGTGGAAATACCCGTGGTACATTAGTTAAGAATTTAAAGGTTTTTTCCAGTTTTTAGGGAAACTAAATAATCTAGAATGTATTAATGTATATTTATCTAGTACATTAGCAATATATTTCTAGTGATTTAATGTATTAAAATCCACTCAGGAATAAATATCTAGAATTTAACCAGAAAAATAGAATAAAATAAAAGATAAATCTGTATATATCTTATAAATTTTATTCTTCAAAACTGATTATTTTCATGAATTTATTAACAGAAATTTAAGGTTATTTTAGTAAATATATCAAATTTATAAAAAGAAAAGGAGGCATGTATATTTCAAATTACTAAACCTAAATAGTGCATTTTCCCAAAATCTCATTTATATATAACTATTTGCAAAAACAAAAAAATATATAGAAAAAGCATATGTCAGTTTGTTAGCAAAATCCATTGTACTTAATTTTTTTTTGTCAACAAAATCTCTTAAAATATAGATTCCCAAATTTTAGGGAAACTAACGTTTATGATAATCTAGAGTGAATAACAAATTATTTTTTACAAATTCAAAAGCCAAAAACAACTTCAAAATCTGCAAAAATCAAGGCCAATATGTTATTCTAATTTCTACCGAAATAATTTAGTCTATACAATTATAATCATAAATACTTGTAAATCTAATAATAAATAAAAATAGCAAGATCGTATATATAAATAAGAAGTAAAAAATATAATAAAATCAAAATAAATAATAACCTTTTTCAACTATCTTTTACACACGCAAACGCGTTTTTAAAACCGTGTTCAAAACGTCACACCATTTAATATATATATAAACCAACCACAAACTTTTACTTCTTACAAATTTCACCAATCACATACAAATCTTTCTCTTCTCTTAAACCATGTCAAAGAACATTTTAGGTTCAATACAAAACATCAAACAAGTGTTTCAACGTTTCGATAAAAACAACGATGGAAAGATCTCAATACAAGAGCTTAAAGAAGTGATTGAAGCACTAAGTCCCAAGGCATCACAAGAAGAAACAACTTTGATGATGAAAGAGTTTGATCTTGATGGTAATGGATTCATAGACTTAGATGAGTTTATTGTTTTATTACAAACCAAAGGTTCAATACATGAAAACAATATTAGAGATTTGAAAGAAGCGTTTGATCTTTATGATCTTGATCGTAATGGTAAGATCTCGGTTAATGAGCTTCATTCGGTTTTGAAGAATCTTGGTGAGAAGTGTTCGATTCAAGATTGTGAAAGAATGATTAGTAAGGTTGATTTTGATGGTGATGGTTGTGTTAATTTTGAAGAGTTTAAAAATATGATGATTAATGATCAAGCTTGAATATTTTATTTATNTTTTTTTTTTTTTTTGGTTTTTATTTTATAGGTTTTATTGATTAAATTTAGGAGAATTTTTATGTTGTTCATTAATGGATTTGACCTAATCGTAGGGAAGTGTTGATGAACTAATTAATTAATCGATTTTTTATTTCTTATAATATAATATTTGTCTTTATAAATTATAATTTATATTTTTATTAATATTATTTGTTTATAAAAATATGGTTTGATCATGTGCATTTTGTGTTTTGATGGTTACAGTTAACGAACACATGTGATTTTAACCGTGTCCATGAATCTCGCGGGTGAATTAATTACATATTATTATGATTCGATTACATAATTTATAATAAGATTGTGATAAAATTTAACAAATTTTATTAATCATGTAACGAAGAATTCAGCTAGAATTAGAAATCCATATTTTTAATATATACTGTATTTTAGAATACAATATTGTGTTGACTATTTTAACTAGTTCGCAATCCGTTCGTTTTTAACTATTTATATATAAAATTATTAAAAAAAAAAATAAAACTCGTAAAACTTATATAAATCCTACAAAAATTTGTAGAACCCATAACATTAGATTAGATGAGATCATTTGTACAAATATAAAATTTAAGAAAAGATATAAAAAATTATGTAAAAATATTTTTTTTTAAATAGCAGGGTTGCATAATCAAACTATTTGTTAGGGTTAAAAATATTTATTGGGATATTTGAATAATCAAAAGATCTAATGGGAGAGATATTTGCCTAATTTAATGTTGCGATTATGTAATTAACGTGATTTTGTGTGTCACATTAAATTCTTTTAATCAATGTTTGATATTAATTTATGGCTATAATAAAAATGTAAATGTTATAAAAAAGAGTAATTCCCTCTAATACCATCAAATGTAGTTTATTGGACAAAAATACCTTAATTTTTCAATTGTACATTAATACCATTTTTTAATTAAAATTTATTTTTATTAAAATCACATTTTTTATAAAAAGTATATATTTTTACTTAATATTGAGGTTTAATATTTAATGTTTGAGTTTACTATTTATTATTTAGGGGTTAGGGTTTAATATTTATAGTTAGGATTTGGTATTTAGTATTTGAGTTTAGTATTTATTATTTAGAGTTTAGAATTTTGATTTAGAGACTAGAATTTGTATTTAAAGTTAGGGTTTAGTATATAGTGTTTGGGTTTAATATTTATTGCTTATAATTTATATAATTATTTCAAAATAAAATTTAATTTTTAATTTAATTGAATTATTAAATGATAATTTTGTTTTCAATTAATTTTTGTAGTATTTATGGAATATAAAGTAAATTTAATAGTATTTAAGAAAATTGCCCTAAAAATAGCAACGTTTAAATGTTAACGTAAGAGCATAATAATATAAAATAATAATATAAAATATATTTAATCTTATATTTATTATAATTTTTTTTAAAGTACAACATTATAGCATATAATACTAAAATAGTGAAGATTTTACACTAAAATCCTCTCCAATGGAACTGCGAATTTTATACTAAAATAGTGCTACAATGTTACACCAAATTGCAGTTCAATTGGAGAAGGTTTTAGTGTAAAATCCACATTATTTTAGTGGGATAGAGTTTCATTGGAAATGCCTTTAACACCTATTGAATACTCCATTTGTTTCGCCAAAAAAATACCATTCTCCAATATTATAATTTTGTTTCAGAAAATGTTGTTCTATAGTTTTATTTTGTATAACTTTTCATTGGAATTTCATAATTTACCCTTAACGCAAAAGTATTTTTCTTTGAATTTAAATTCTTAATCATTAATTAAATAGGATCATATATCTATATAGATAATTTAAACCTTTTTTTAGTTCATAAATGTGTTAAACGATATTTTTGTAAAAGAGAGAGTATGTTTGTAAAAAAAAAAACAGAATATGTTCTGTTGACCTTTAATCCAATCCAAAAAAACTTCTTTTAGTATGTTTGTGTTGTTTTGACTTTTGAGCTTCTATGAGTTTTCCTCTGTTCATGTCGTATGCAGCTATGCTCTCTCTGTTTCTCTAGCATCCATTGGATTTTTTAGCTGTTAAATTATGGTGGGTTTATGTTTCAGGCACTATGAGTTTCCAAAGATTCACCAAAAAGTTGGATGATGGATCCAGAGATGCAATCAGCTACCTTCCTGACGAAGTTCTTGGCAAAATCTTGTCATTACTTGGGACAAAACAAGCTGTTTCAACATCAGTTTTGTCTAAAAGGTGGAGGTACTTGTTTAGATTGGTGGATAATCTCGATTTTAATGATTCTATCTGTAATACCCCGACCGCCACCGTCCGTGAGCACACCAATGTCCCCTCTTGGCCCGTGGACGACTCCATGTCCTCTCTAGGCCCATTGGGCCTCCACGTCCTCTCTAGGCCCATTGGACCTCACCCTCGTCCGACGGTCGGTGCATTATTTTTCTGGGCTCAAGAACTTGTTTACTGTCTCTACAAATCACCACATGATCTTTCCCTGTGCTTTGGCCTCACTTACACAGTACCGACAATCACTTCCCGGTAGGTCACCCATCCTAGTACTACTCCAGCCCAAGCACGCNCCTCACCCTCGTCCGACGGTCGGTGCATTATTTTTCTGGGCTCAAGAACTTGTTTACTGTCTCTACAAATCACCACATGATCTTTCCCTGTGCTTTGGCCTCACTTACACAGTACCGACAATCACTTCCCGGTAGGTCACCCATCCTAGTACTACTCCAGCCCAAGCACGCTTAACTGCAGAGTTCTGAAGGAGTGGTTGACCGAAAAAATAAGTGCACTTTTGGTGACATAAGTAGCCAAATCAAATGTCTTAACCCTCTTCTTATGCACCACCATACCAAAACATGGGATGTTACACTATCCCAGAAGAAGAAGAACAAGGCTATGCGTTTCCAGAGAGTTTCAAGAATATGGTGGATCGAACACTAGCTTTGCAATGTGGTTATCGAATCAAAAAATTCTCTTTGAAATGTCACGTTGGCGCGAACGATGATCACCAAAAGGCTTGTGTAGATCGCTGGATATGTAGTGTTGTAGAACGTGGTGTTTTAGAACTGTACACAGAGATTAAAGATTTGGGTATACATTGTTTGCCTTGTCAGCTATTGTCAAGCCAAACACTAGTTAAGCTAACAATAGGGACAAAGCTTTATCTTGGAAAGCTTCCTTCACATGTGTCACTTCCATCTCTTAAGTTTTTGTTTGTTGATTCGGTTTTTTTTGAATGTTATGATTTCTCTGATGTGCTTCTTGCTGGTTGCCCCGTGCTCGAGGAGTTATCAGTCCATCATGATGATTTTTCAGGGATTCCTTACAACTTCGCGAGTTCAACGGTGAAGAGACTATTAATTGACTATTATGATGATGATTTTTGTCTTCCCTATATGACATTAGACCTGCCAAATCTTGTCTACTTTGAGTGCTCTGATTGTGCTTTTGAATGTTATGTACAAGTTAATCTTGAATCCCTGGTTGAAGTTAAGCTTAATCTTTATGTGGAAAGGTATGACCAGAGGTGGGATGTAACGAACCTCATTATAGGTATAAAAAATGTTGAGATCCTTCACCTGTCTAGCAATACCGTTGATGTAAGTTTTGTCTTTATTTTTTAGTTTTCTTATCATCTTTGGACAATCTTCAAGCGTCTTGTGTTGTGTTTTGTATGTTTCAGGTGATTTGTTCTTACTGTAAAGATCCGATTCCGGTATTCAACAATCTGGTTAATCTATCTTTTGGTAGTAAGAATGAGCGGGGTTGGAAATTACTGGCAGATCTGATTAAGCAGTCTCCAAAACTTAAAACACTAATCATCCAGGTATACTCAATAAGCAAGAACCATTATACATTTTTTCTTCTCTGGGTTGATCATTAACATAGATATCATCTTCAGGATCTGAATAGTTATACGGATGAAGATGTCTACATGCCTATGAATAAAGTGAAAGTATTACATATTCTTAATTATGGATACACGGATGAAGAGTCGAAACAGTTGAAAAGTTTTATTCAAGGATTTAAATGCCTTGAATTGGTTCAAGTAGGGATCTCTAATGATATTGCAACAATAAAGCATATTTGATTATTACTATTATGATTGTGTAACTTTTAAACTTTTATAAATCTAATAAAGTTGTTTGTCTTAAATTTGGTTAGTAAACAAAACACAATTACCAAACCATCCAACTTTGAAATTGTAATTGAAACACAATTAGTTATTAAAGCAAAACATACAAAATGTCTAAGCATCAAATAAATGTCTAGTAGTAGAAATATGTATTCATTAAAATCAGTCTAAGCATCATAACTATACCTACGAACCAGCATTACCCCAAACTATATTATAGCTGACACTGACTCATGATCAGTCTCCCTCTCTTTCCTTTTAGTTTCTTTCTTTTCTATCTCAGGTTGTTTCTCAACAATATGTTTCCATTTAAAACTCAACCAATATACAGAAATTAAGGGACAATCTTCAATATTGTACCTGTGTAACTTGAACTTTCCATGCTCATGATGTGGGCTATGATGCCATCTTTTCCTCTTCATGTTTAGTTATTCAAGAATTGATTCATCATAAATTTTATATGACACTGTTGGAATGATTGACCTGTCAGTAATGAATATCAATCTCTTTATCTTCTCATTTGCAAGTCGGTCTCCAAAGCCGAAGACATTCATAATGTTCTCATAACTCACGTGGGACACTCGAGAACTACCCAACTATTTTTGCTATTAAAATATTAATTTATAGTAATAGTCATTTTTCATAATTTTATTTAACATATTTATAAAGATTTAATAGTTTTTTAGTAATACCATATAATATTTAGAAAAGAGGATAATAACTATATATTTATATATAAATTAAATCATTACTACATTTTATATCCTTTTCTTTTGGTTTAGTAAGATAAATTAATACTCTAATTATCTAGGCTTCAATATTTGTTTTACTTTGTACATATTTCGTACAAATATAATAATTGTTATTATTTAGCATATTTAGAATAAGGACATTTTATTATTAACAAAATAAAAAGTTTACTACTATTGGAACCATTCTATAATATATTCAATTTAGAATTAGGAATAATAAATTTTTAGAACATAGATGATTAATTAGTAATGAAAATATATGTTTTTGTTTTTTGACAAGTAGATTCATATTCAAAACATCCTAAATTACTGAAAAAAATAGAGTTCAAGAAGAGGATTGAAATGTGAGGTTAGTGAGTGATATGATAACATCAAGAAGATCATTAACTTTTTCATTCAAGAAAAGATTGAGGTAGAGGTAGTTTTTTGATCCGATTTTTATTATTTATTTTTTGTTTTATAACTAAGAGCATGAGTATGGGCCAAAGTCTATGATACATGTTTTGTTAAAAAATAAGCTCATATACATGCTCCATTATTTTAATAATTTTTTAAAAGTCAAAGTTGTGGTTAATTACCAAAAAATGAAAGACTTTTTAATATTTACTTGATTTACCATTGGATCAAGTAAAAGAGTTTTATTTTTGGCCCATTTTCGTTGGCCCAGATAGATTTATTCACAAAACCCATTTGTTCACAAAATTAGAAATCAATTGGATTAACAAACCGCTCCAAACCGGAACAAACCCAGAACCGGGTGAACCTTCTTCACCATTTGGAGTCTTAGCCCCTCGATTAAACGAAATTGCCTTAAAACAATTTGGCCATCGAACCCTAAAAAAAAAATTTCGAACCCTAAAAAAAAATCGCCCTCGCTCCTGTATCTTCTCTTCGCTCTTCGCCGGCCGCCCTTCTTCTTCCCGTGGCACTTCTGTTCCCTACTTTATCTTTGTGGCACGATTCATTG
>KE158417.1:6285-21276 GCA_000411055.1 Leavenworthia alabamica | reverse complement strand
ATTCGGATTCGGGTAAAGGTTTTCGGGTCGGATTCGGTTTTTCTTGCTCGGGTAGATTTTTTTGCCCAGACCTACTGAAGACGTTGCAATCAACAAGGAAAATAAAGTTGTTCAGACAAACGTTGTGAATGCTGGGCTTTTGCCTGAAAATTTTGATGGGAATGGGTTCAAAACGTGGCAACAAAAAATGTTGTTCTATTTGACCACCCTCAAGTTTGACAAGTTCCTCAAGGAGGATGAGCCTATTGTTCTTCCCGGACGAATTCACACTGATGTCCACACTGAGTGTAGAATTGATGCTTGGACGAATTCAGACTTTTTGTGTCGAGGTTGGATCCTTAGCCGCCTCGTAGATTCATTGTATGCAGTGTACAATAATAAAAAGCAAAATCCGACAGCCAAAGATTTGTGGAATGCTTTAGAAAAGAAGCATAAGTCTGATGATGCTGGAACCCAAAAGTTTGCATTGGCAAAATTTCTTGATTTAATGATGGTGGATTCCAAGCCAATAATGGCACAAGTGGATCAACTTCAGTTGCTCTGTAATGAGATTGCATCTTAAGGCATGAAGATTTGTGAGCCGTTCATGGTTAATTGCTTTATTGAGAAGCTTCCTCCAAGTTGGGCAGAATACAAAAACTATCTCAAACATAAGCGAAAGGCGATGTCTCTTCAGGACTTGATCACTAGACTTCATGTTGAAGCTAGAAATCGCCAAAGAACTATGCTCACAAATCGTCAGGAGCAAGATTCTTACCTAGCCTACCTTGCCCAAAACGCTAAAGCTAAGGCAAAAGGCAAAGGCAAAGTGTAACAAAAGAAAGTTCCAAAAAATCTGAAACCTTCTGGATCCACAAACTTCAAGAAGCAAAATGTTGCTGAAAAGAAGTTTACCGGGACTTGCAATTTTTGTGGCAAAATATGCCACAAGGCTCAAGCTTGTCTTAAAAAAGCACAAGCTCAAAAACAAACTCAAGCCCTCTTGACTGCAGAAGATTTGGCTTTGGTAGTCATTGAAGAAAATCATGAAGTCAATGCTATTGAAAGCAATCCAATGGAGTGGTTCTAAGACACTGGGGCCACCGCTCATATCTGCTGCGAAAGAGAATTTTTTAGCACTTATCAGAAGTGTTAAGGAAAACGAAAGAGTGAAGATGGCTAACACTAAAGTATCTCAGATCCTAGGATGTGGTATGGTCGTGTTGAAGTTGACATCAGGACATGAGATCAGTCTCAACAATGTGAAACATGTTCCAGACATAAGCAAGAACCTGGATTTGATGTTATTTTTTCATCTGATCAACTAGTGGTTAGGAAAAATGGGGTGTACTTGGGTAAGGGTTATGTTAAGGGTGGACTGGTCAAAATGAATGTAATGACAGTCTTGTCAAAGAAAAATGTAACTAAAAATGTTTCCGTTAATGAAAATGCTCAAGTTGCTTATTTGATAGAGTCTTTTACTATTTGGCATGAAAGATTAGGACATGTGAATTATAAATCTTTGCAAAGATTAACGAATTTAAGTCTAATTCCAAAATGCAAATTGATTAAAGACAAGTGTGAAGTTTGTGTGCAAGCAAAACTTACTAAACAACCATCCCCAAAACAAGAAAGAACAAAAGAACCTCTTGGTTTGATACACACTGATTTGTGTGATTTAAAATATCTACCAACTCACGGAGGAAATAAATATTTTGTGACATTCATAGATGATTGTACAAAATATTGTTGTCTTTATCTACTGAAAAGTAAAAACGAAGCTTTAGATAAATTCAAAGAATATAAGCTTGAAGCTGAAAACCAACTTGATAAAACTATTAAAATAGTAAGAAGTGATCGAGGTGGAGAATACGAAGGACCGTTTGATACATTGTGTAAAAAAATGGAATCATACATCAAACAACTGCTCCTTACTCACCTGAATCTAATGGAGTTGTTGAAAGAAAAAAATCTCGCTCTAAAGAATGATGAATGCAATGTTGCAGGAATCTGAGATAGCTCAGAACATGTGGGGGGAAGCATTGCTTACCTCAAATTATATCCTCAACAAAATTCCTCATAAAGTAACTGGCAAAATGCCATATGAATTATGGAAAGGAACTATACCTTCTTACAAATACTTGAAACTGTGGGGGTGCCTAGCAAAAGTAGTTGTGCCACCTCCAAAACAAGTCACGGTTGGACCTAAAACCGTTGATTGCATTTTCATTGGTTATGCACAAAACAGTAGTGCTTACAGATTTATGGTTCATAAATCAGATATTTCGGATATTCATATTAATAGTATAATGGAATCTCGAAATGCAGAATTCTTTGAAAATATTTTTCCTTGTAAAGATAGAGAACGTCTTAAGCGGACAAGGGATCAAAGTAATGCAAGTTCATCTATGAATGAGGTAGGCACTTCTGGAACCTCATCGAATGAGCTAGAAAAGGTTGAAGATGAACCTCGACGCAGCAAAAGAGCTCGCAAAGAAAAATCTTTTGGTGATGATTTCTTAATGATTTTTCTCTTAGAAAATGAACCAAGACATACACTGAAGCTATGTCTACGCTAGACGCACCTTCTTTGAAAGAAGCCGTTAACAGTGAAATCGACTCCATTATGCAGGGTTTAAAGCTCTTGGGTTTAAATGGATTTTCAAAACAAAATTGAAAACCGATGGGGCAATAGACAAATACAAAGCTAGACTTGTGGTGCAAGAATTCCGACAAAAAGAAGGTTTACATTTCTTTGACACATATTATCCGGTAACGAGAATAACTTCAATCAGAATGCTAGTCGGTATTGCTGAATTACGAGATTTATAAAACCATCAAATGGATGTAAAAACTGCTTTTCTAACTGAAGATTTAGAAGAAGAAATTTACATGAAACAACCTGAAGGGTTTATTGTGCCAGGACAAGAACACAAAGTCTGTAGACTTGTAAAATCACTCTATGGACTTAAACAAGCTCCAAAACAATGGCATGAAAAATTTGACAAAGTAACGATGTCGAATTGTTTCAGTATAAAAGAATGCGACAAATGTATTTATGTTAAAACTACTACGATTGGATATGTTATTCTATGTTTATATGTAGATGATATGCTTATTATTGGGAGTAATAAAGATATCATCAATCAAACCAAAGTCATGTTATCTGGACAGTTTGAGATGAAAGATATGGGATTAGCAGATGTGATTTTAGGAATTCAAACCACTAGACATTCTGAAGGGATCACTCTATCCCAAGAACATTATGCTGAAAAAATACTTGATAGATCCAAACACTACTCAAGTGGGACTGCAAAAACACATGTTGACCCACAACTTCACTTGACTAAAAATCAAGGTGAAGCAGTATCAAAAGTGGAATATGCACTAGTTATCGGAAGACTGATGTATTTAACAAATTGTACTCGACCCGATCAAGCGCATGCAGTAAATGTATTAAGTCGCTATACAAGTAATCTAGGACACACACATTGGAAAGCTATAAATAGAGTATTAAATTACTTGAGGTTTACGAAAAGCTATGGATTACACTATGGTAAAGAACCAGCAGTTCTGGAAGGATATTGTGATGCAAACTGGATATCTGATTCCAAAAACTCAAAATCCACAAGTGGATATGTCTTTACAATAGGTGGTGCTGCTGTGTCATGGAAATCTTCTAAACAAGCTTTGTTGGCCAGATCAACCATGGAATCTGAGTTCATTGCTCTAGACAAAGCTGCAGAGTAGACTGAATGGCTTTGAAATTTTTTGGAAGATATCCCTATGTGGCAAAACCTGTGCCAGCAATACGTATACATTGTGATAGTCAATCTGCTATCTTACGGGCAAAAAATACTCAGTATAATGGTAAGTCTTGTCATATTCGAAGACGACTAAGACCATTAGACACTTGATCTCACGTGGTATAATCAGGTTGGATTATATCAAATCAGCTGATAATTTAGCAGATCCGTTTACAAAAGGTCTGACTCGAGATCAAGTTTTAAAATCATCAAGAGGAATGGGTTTACATCCTATGAATTAAGATGAAGTTTGATGGATACCCAACCTCAATGACTAGAGATCCCAAGAATGAGGTTCAAAGGGACAACTAACATCAAATGGATTATGTTGAAAGCACTCTAAGACTAATGTCACATACTCTATTCCTATGATGATTAGACAGTGCTAGATTTATGAGGTTAAGCGTTGAGCTTTTAATGATTTCATACTTTCATTCTAATGAAGTACACCATAATGCCGTCAAATAGATGGAAAAGAGTATGAGAAATCACCTATGTGAGTGTGAAATGGGGCCGTTTCTAGGAGAATAAATGATAAAGGCTATACTCTCCAAGTTCACTCATGAATCCAGACATGTTCAAGGCCAAAATGAACACAACAAGTGAATGTAGTTCTACGAGAAATCTAACTGGGTCATGTCTGTTGTCTAAGTTCACATAAAAATCCAGGTGGTTCAAGACATCGTGTTCACCTCCTGGCCGAGTAAACTCGATAGATATTAACAATGATTGGTTCAAAGCTGAAAAACGCTACCACATCAGACATAGTTAGTTTTCGCATATACTCTAGAAACTTCTTTTTTACTATATCTATCGAAAGATTATTTCAAATCATCCCTCTTTAGAGTCATTTCTATTCATGTGGGGGATTGTTGGGTCTAAAAATATATAAGTAAATATTATTAACATTGGGCTTATAATATTTGAGAACTGTGAATGAGAAATGAGTTTTAAAATGGGCTTGGATTAGGTCCAAGTAGCCAAAATAACCCACTAAGAAATAAGTGAGTAAATTGTATACTTTCTTTTTATGTGTTAGATAATATTTCTTTCGCATTAAATAATATGTATTATTTACTTGCTTTTTATGCGTTAGAAAATATTTCTTTTAGTCTCTAGCCATTAATTTCTTCGCATTAAATTGTTTGTATTATATACTTACCTTATATGCTTTAGAGAATATTTTCTGTCATTAATGAAATGTGTCTGAGCTCGCCTATATAAAGAGCTACTCTCATTAGATGAAACACACATTTTTCTCACACAACTCTCTCTAGACTTAACAGTCTTTTTCTAGCGCTCTCCTTTCTTTCGGAGGCGTAAGTTTCATAGTATTCCGTAGAAATACGTTCGTAGATTCTAATGTAAGTGAAGTGTATTAGTCTCGCCCGGTTGTATCCTGGAACTCGAAAAGCTGTTTGAATCCATCTCACCTACGGGAAGTTTTATTGAGTTAAGGACAGAGATCATATCTCGCCTCCGGTTCTATTCAATTTTTCTCATAAATCATTTTATTTAAATCATATTTCTATTTTATTCTTATGATTTTTATTCGCGTTATTCTCATCCGGTGTTTCGGTCCTACAGAAACCTGCAATATAAAAGAAGTAAATTAGGTTTATGACCATATCTTATATGTAATATTAGGGGTAATGTCACACATAGGAGATAGGATATCACTAATATATAAAAGATATAGATCAGTCCATTTATTGCCAATTGATTTTGAATTGGAAACTCATAACAGAACATGTAAGTTGTTATGAAAGTACCTCTAAGCATCCCACTTGAAGGATTCATTAATATGTTTCTAGTGTTCATAGTTATGTTATCACTTTCTTGGTAATATGGGTTTTCCCAGAACGAGTCTATAAGACTTTCAAGACTTCTTCATCATCGTTCATGAATGTATTGTTCTCTCCATGTATAGGTATGTTTCTGTTTTCAAACAACAATCCACGTCGACTCTTTAAGGTTTCTTCATTTGTGTTCATTGGAGAAACAGAAGGAGCCATGTTACCACAATGATTCATTAGGTTTATATTGGACTTATGACTCAAGAATTAACTTGGGGTTCTGAGAACGAGCCATACTCTAAATATGTTGTGTTCATAGGAGAAACAGAGGAACGAGACATCTCATGATGTGGTTGTTGGCTCATACTCTTCTTCCTTGGAGAACAAGAAAGATGAATCTTGACGGCTCTCTTGTAGTTTTTGATTCTTCTTCGTCGGAGATATAGGATCGTCGTAGCAGAAAGAAGACTCAGGTGAAGTGACTAGGTGAGAGTTCTCGTAGCAATACTTTGGGAAAGAGACTTTATTCAAAGCGGCTGGTGACAAGAATCCTATGTATTTTATATACGAATAGCTAATTACCTAAGTTTTTTTTATCTTTTTTTTCTTAAACGTAATTTGGAGGAGTCAATTTATTAAAAACAGACGAATTTGTTCATTATCCCAAAAAAAACGAAAGTTCCATATTTTATTATTTTACATCTAAAATAAATAACTCATTAGGTTATTATATATGAAAGCAAAATAAACTAGTTTTAATAGATTTATTCATGAAATTCCTTATTTAATTTGTTTTTTTTCTAAATTGAGTAATTGAAATTTGGCTTCAATGTAAAATTCAATATGACATTAGAATTGAAATTATTACCAAAACTTTCATAAAAATAATTAATCAATTCATTATAGATTAAAGAGTCAGTCAATTTTTAATAATACACATTCTTTGAATCTCTTTTATTTAATTTTTAATAAAAAGATTTAAAATCTTAAAACTTTACTAAAATGAAAGATGATATTTATTTTACATTATTGTTTTTTTTCAACCACATATAATGCCACATATTATATTATTTAATATCATTAACAATATTTATTATTATGATATAATAATTTTACATCCAAAAATTTCATTTGAAAAATCAAGCAAGTAAAACATATTTTACTATCTACAAAAATGTTAGGAAGTAAGCACGGGAAGTGGTGGTATTTCATTATAGTTGGTAGCCATAGGCATTCGGATTAATCAGATTAAACGGATCAGGTTATTCGGTAATTTGATTATTCGGAAATTATAAAATTCACTGAATAAACCAAAAAATTTCGGAATAATTGGTTCGGAATTCGGATTAACCGGATCAAGAAATTTTTTTATTCGATTTATTTGATCCGAATAAATTGATTATTTTAAACCGGTCTGGTCTGATCCAAAATCCGAATTAGAAACAAAATTGTAAAAATCAATTTATTCACTTATATCCGATCTAATTCGATTTTTACAGATCCAATCTGAATAATCCGATCCACGAGAGGGTGTGGTTGACAAGTTAAAATTGGTGGTTTCTTTTTATCAGTTTTCTCATTGCATATATGTGATCAGGCCCAGTTCAATAAAAATGGTCAAACGGTCATCGTTTATGGGCCAAGAAATTTCTTTTGTAATTTATAAATGCAAAAATTTTAAGGGACAAACTTTTGTTAGGCCAATTTTTTCTGCTTTTGGACCTTCCCAAATATTGGGCCAGGATTATCTGTGGTGTGATGGTTGAAGTTTAGTTTTAATCTGGTTTTACGTGGTAGTGGTTGTCGTTACGCATGCGGTGGTGGTTGTCGAAGCTTTGACCACTGTCAGCGATCAAAGCTTTGGGTAAAACTTTCGTAAGTATGCCGAGCATTATTACAACTTTATTTTATGGACATAAATCAATTATTCTATTTTAGTATTATTTTTATATTTATTATTATTTTAGACGGCAAGATCTAGAGTTTTAACATTTTTCTGAAGTTTTCAAGAATTATTGGGATTATTTCTAAAATAATTAAGGTTATAATATAAATAATTTATATATGTTTTCCTGGGTAGATCAGTGAAACGATAATTTTAATATGTTTTGATTAGATATTTGATATGATTTATATACTTTTACATTTTATATTTATATTTGTTGATTCAGATTCATGTGGTTTTATTAGTGATGCAGTTTAAGACGATTTACATATATTAAGACCGGAAGGAATGATTTTAATTAGAAGATAGTTTTTGATCTTCTAGCTCTGTCAATGTTGATATTATTCTTGTATTGATTGAGTGCAGATCTTCTTTCTGTTAAACTCAGAATTTCTAATAGTATGTGTTGTAAAATCTTCAAATAAAACAATACTTGTTTGAATGTTTTGTTTCTTCTTGTAAAAAATAGCAAGAAAATTTTTATAAAAATATATATGTCTTAGATCTTGAAAAAGAGTTTGTTTGGTAGTCAGGTTGAGTTCTCTTAAGTCTTAATCTTAAGGTTATAAAGTTTGTATAAGTGTTGTTATTTGGGCATGTAATTGTAGAAAAGTCTGTATAAGCCGTTCGGTCCATTTAATAAGACTGGAGTGTTTAAGCTTTGCTATGGCCCAATCCCACCAAAGAAAAATCTTCTAATTTGGTTAGGATTTATATTATCTTAGGATTCAACATTCGAGTAAATAAATCAGGTTGGGATAAAAGTTATTTGGGTATATCTCAATAGAATAATTTTAACAGATTAAGTTCGGATACGTATCTTTTTTTGAGTAATAAAATATTTTGAAAAAAATAGTTATTTAAAAAACAAATAAATTAAATTTTTATAAATATAACTAAGAGTAATAGAATAATTTAATCATTTGTATATGTTATTAGATTTTAAGTTTTAACTGACGGATTCAGATTCGAATACGGATTTTTAGATTTAAAAGTGTAATACCGAATGAAATAGTTTTCGGATTTGAGTTCTGATTCGGATAATATTTTTTCGGGTCGGATTCAGATTGAATGCTTCATGTGGATTTTTTTTTCCAGAGCTATATTAGCTTGTCTCTTTTTATCATTTAGAAATTGCCCTATTAATTTTAAAATAAATCTATTTTTAATAATATCTCCTAAAATTTATATCTAAATCCGACATCTATTTTTAATAATATCTCCTAAAATTTATATCTAAATCCGCCATGGTTTATTTTAACTGTTTTTATCTTAATTTTGTTTATTTGTATGATTGCTTACATTAGGAAATCCACAATTTTGAAATTCAATACTTATTGCCTATGTGTGCTTAATATGCAACACTTTTTTTTTAATTCAAATTACCATTTGAGTACTTTTTTATATATGCTATATTTTATTTTATAGTTATATATTTCTATACATTGTTTACTTTCAATCATCAAATAAATTAATACTTAATACTAATACATATGATCTACCTAGATTTTTATATTAATATATTTGATCTATTACTTATTTTGTTAAACAACTTCTTAAATTAAATACATAACATAATCTGATACATGCCCTCTAAAATTTAAAAATAAATTATTTTAAACAATTTTCAGTAGTATTTCTTAAATTTATATTTAAATCCGCCCCTAGTAGATGTCATTTGGTTACTTTTGACTGTTTTATCTTTATTTGGTCTATTTGTATGATTGGTTACATTTGGAAATCCACAATTTTCAAATCCAATACTTATTTTTTATGTATGCTTAATATGTGTGAATTTTTTTTTTTTTTTTAATTCAAATCACCGTTTGACTATTTTCTTACACATGCTATATTGTGTAGTTATAGATTTCTATATATATGTATTTACTTTCGGTCATAAAATAAATTAATACTTAATTCTAATACATATACCTAGATTTTTTAATTTATACATTTGATATATTACTTACTTTGTTAAACAACTTTTAAATTTAATTACTTAACATAATCTGATATTTTCCTTTATAAAATATGTCCTTAACACAATTATATATATTTTATGCTATTTGGGTTATTGTCAATTAAATATTAGTAATGATAAATACAAAGCATTTTCGAACGTGACTTGTATCTGCAACCACAATATTCAAGATCTCTATAAAACTATTTCTATGTCACACCAAACAAACATATTAAAAATATATATAGAGAGAGAATTTGACTTTCTTCACCAACGTGCCTCCATGCAAATCAAACCTTCTCTTTACCAAACACACACGTAGAAACTAACACATAAGAGTGCATATATATAGTTTTATTTCTATACAAATGAAGAAGAAAAATTATCACAAAATGGGAGCAAAAACACATAATTCTCGAGCAAATATATTCATTATCTATCTAATATTAATCTCATTGTCTGTTCTAGGTTTGATCTTAGCTTTTAAACCTCTTTTGATGCTTAACCAAATCACTTCTTCATCATCATCCACGTTTCGAATTAATCTTCCTTCACCACAAGTCAACAAAAACCCTAAATGGTTAAGTCTTGTTCGTGACTATCTACCGGAGAAGAAGATCCGAGTCGGCTACCTTAATATCAACAAGAAAGAGCGTGAGAGCTACGAGGCTTTTGGACTGTTGATTCTTGAAAATATCCACGTGTCACTTGATCCTATTCCGGAGAATGTTACTTGGAAGAGTCTTTATCCGGAGTGGATCGACGAGGAAGTTTCTACTTGTCCTGAGATCCCTCTACCTCAGCCAGAAGGTTCTGATGCTGACGTGGACGTTCTCGTTGTTCGTGTTCCGTGTGATGGTTGGTCGGAGAATAAAGGGCTTAGAGATGTTTTTAGACTTCAGGTTAATTTGGCAGCTGCAAATCTAGCCATTCAAAGTGGGTTAAGGAAGGTTGATCCGACGGTGTACGTTGTCTTCATTGGGTCATGTGGGCCCATGCATGAGATTTTCAAGTGTGATGAGCGCATGAGGCGCGTGGATGATTATTGGGTGTATAAACCTAATCTCCCAAGGTTGAAACAGAAGCTTCTCATGCCTCTTGGTTCATGTCACATTGCTTCTCCATTTGCTCAATTTGGTAAATTCATATTTATTCTCTATTTATATGGTTAAGTATAATTTTTTGTTTATAATAATAAAAATAAATCCTTTTGAATAATTCTAGATTCTTACATTTTTTATATCGATTTGATTTTTAATAATTTGCATTTCTTTTAATTTTTGATTAATTTCATTTGGATAGTTTTTTTTTTCTTTGTGGATCATTACTGCTAATTCTTACTTGTTTTATATGAAAGTAGATAAAGGAATATAATCAGGTTAATAGTTGGTGGGATTAGATCGATCGTGCCGCACAATATGCATTTCCAAAATTAATATATAAATATATTTATACTTTGAGAATTATAGACGTGATCTCATAAACCAAATTTTCAATTGATTAATTTTGTGCTATATTATTATATAACACTTCTAAAATGTTTTATATAAACATTATCTCTTCCTAGACAACTTATAATATAAAATATTTATTAGGGCAAATCTTATTACATATATACATGTACATATTATAAAATTCTTATCATCATATTTAGACAAATCTTATTACATATATAATTGTAACACTATCATTTACAGGCCAAGAAGCATGGAGACCAAAAAATGAAGATAATCTAATATCCGAGGCTGTCACAAGCTTACCTCGTCGCTTACGCGTAGCCTATGTGACAGTACTACACTCCTCAGAGGCTTATGTTTGTGGCGCAATAGCCTTAGCACAAAGTATAAGACAATCCGGATCACATAAGCACATGATACTTCTACATGATCGTTCCATAACCAATAAGTCCCTTATCGGTCTAAGTTCTGCAGGATGGGAGCTTCGGCTGATCGATAGAATCCGAAGCCCTTTCGCGATAAAGGACTCTTATAATGAATGGAATTATAGCAAATTACGTTTGTGGCAAGTAAGTGACTATGATAAACTTGTGTTCATTGATGCAGATTTCATCATCCTCAAGAAGATTGATCATCTCTTTTACTATCCACAACTCTCAGCTTCAGGCAATGACAATTTCTTGTTCAACTCCGGAGTCATGGTAAGTAATGCGGAAAAATAATAATATTTGGCCTAACATATTTAAATAATGTTTGGTAGCGCTTTCTATATAATAAAAGTTGAAATATTAAATTTTATATATATATACTTAATATGCCTCATGAAAATTGAGAAAACATGCAATCCTTTGAACTTAATTTGTTGTAGATGTTCTTTATTTCTTCTGAATTTTGAAATTAAGACTGCTGACATTTTTTTATCTTATTTTTTACTAGGAAATCTCATATAATTAAATATATGTATTTTTGATCTCCTTCAGTTTCAAAAAGTATATAGTTCTTTTTTTTTATAAAGAATATCGTTTTATATTTTAAATGTATTTTCAAACTAATTTCTAACTCATCATTAATCCAAAGTTACTTTTCTTTGTGTTTAAGCCATATAATCTAATTAACCATATATTATATATGAGTATACACGTGTAATTAAATAATAATAAATTGTGAGATGTTGATAATCAGTTAGGAAAATATTGATTTTATTCTTTTGTTTTTCTTCAGGTTCTTGAACCATCACCATGCATGTTTAAAGATCTAGTAGAGAAATCATTCAAACTAGAGTCATACAACGGAGGAGACCAAGGATTCCTCAATGAGATCTTTGTATGGTGGCATAGGTTACCAAAACGAGTAAACACAATGAAGTACTTCGTTGAAAACACTGAAGGAACACGTGATCTTCCAGAAAACCTAGAAGGTGTACATTACTTGGGATTGAAGCCATGGGTATGTTATAGAGACTATGATTGTAATTGGGATATGAGTGCGCGGCGCGTGTTTGCGAGTGATTCAGTGCATGAAAAATGGTGGAAAGTATATGATAAGATGCCAGAACAGTTGAAGGGTTATTGTGGTTTGAATAAAGAGATGAAAAATAGGATTGAGAAGTGGAGAAGAATTGCTGAAAATAGTAGTTTGTCTGATAGGCATTGGGAGATTGAAGTGAAAGATCCTAGGAGGATAAATCTTCTTGATGACTGAGAAGGGTTTAGTTTTTTTTAATTTTATTATTATTATGTCTGAGTCTTAAGGACACTTGGGAACATGAAAACCTTGTGATTCAAGAAAGGGGTTTGTTTTAGTTTTTTTTAAGGTATACAAAGGGAAATTATGGTATAACAATGTACAATCTTACTTTGAACTTTACATTGTTTTTCTTATAGTCATTAAATTATGTTTAAATTAATGAGAAAAGAAGACTCGTCCTTGTGTGATAATAATTTAATTTGGAGAATATGGTGATGTAGAAAGTGTTACACTTTGAATATGTTTTTGTTATTCATATATGAACGCTTTACTTCAGTTTTAAATATAGTGCATGAAGATATGCAGAGAAGAGATACACACACAGATCTTAAATCACTAGAATATAAGGGAATATAAGGGATATATAATCTCTAGAAGATCTTCAGTATACTATCCTCTATCAAGATGGACGTCTATTTGTAAGTCCAATCTTGTTTGTCAATCTTCGAAATTTCTTCCTCGGCAATGGATTTGTAAGTGCATCTGCAAGCTGATCATGTGTACTCATGTGTGATATCGGTAACATACCATCTAAATAATACCAATTCTCTCACGGCTGCTGCTAGTTTAATGTCTGATCCCACACTTTATTGAGAAACTGTTAAGAAGGTCCGTGATATACCGTTGCTGCGTGAGACGAAAACTTGTCTTGTCACAGTGTGCTTCCAGTCCAATGAAAAAAATATAGATGACCAAGATATTTGATAGAAAATCTGTTTCCAAGCGTGGTTAAAATGTCCGACACTAGCTTTGAGAAATTTCTCCTGACTAATATGTCGTCCACATAGATCAAAATGTATACAAAAAATGAGCCGGAATGAAGTATAAAAAGAGAAGTGTCCCCCGAGATACCTTGAAGCCTATACTCATCAATAAATTCTTCAGTTCTGTATACCACGTCCTTGGGTTGAGGACAGGAAAATAATCATTTAGTAGGGGAGTGAGTGGAAAAATGTTTTCATGGAATACCACATGGCAAGAGACAAACATACGTGAAATTTTGACCTCGAGACATAGATAGGCGCTCTGATGAGTGTACCCAATAGACACAAGGTGTTGACCGTCGACTGTACTTATCATTACCATATGGCCGAAGGTACAAGTAACATAAGAAACCAAATATACAAAGTTTATCATAGTTTGGTGAAGAGTGAGCAAGTGTGCGTGGGAGTGGGCATTTGGCTGATTAAGTAGACTGCAGCAGAGAAGGCATAGGACCAGTATGTGACAAAGATGCCTGCATGTAATAACATCGTCATACCCGTTTCCATAATATGTTGGTTTCTCTTTTTCGATATCCTGTTGGGCTCATGGGTATGCGGAGGTGTCGTTAAGTGAGTAATACCGGGAGATGATAAGTGATGTCATAGATTGATATATTTTCCTCTATTGTTTAATTAAGTACAACACCTTGATTTTTTGGTTATACCAATTCTCTAAAAGCGCTTGAAAAGAAATAAAATTTGTAAGGCTTGAGATTTTTTATGAGTATATATCCACATGTAACAAGTATGCTGATCAACAAAGTTCTAGTTATCAAAGCTCTGATACCATGTTAGATCAAAACACTGATACCATGTTACACTTTGAATATGTTCTTGGTATTTGTATATGAACGCTTTACATTGAGCTGTCAGCTCGATCTGCCACCAGCGGGCATAGCCCATTTAGACCCTCAGAGGGGAGGGCATGCATGGATGACATGAATGATGCCCATTAATTGGCAGGTCTCGCGGACGTCGTCCAGACGGACTTGACGAGTTGCAGGGAAATCCGTTGCGGGCATGCGGGTCAGTGGGCATACCATGTTTGAAGATTAAATATAAAGATTTGTCTTCGTAAGAGTATGTATCAGTTGCAAAATAAATTTTAGTTCACACACAAAATTAATAGTATAATTTGGAATATGAGAAAAGGAAAAAATTGAGAATCCACTCCAGATTGTAGCATGATATGAATGGTCTTCTGGGTCTTGAAAATAGCACTGGTTGAGCCAATAAAAAAATGTCATATAAAAATAGCCATATATCTCATAATCCAAATTGAAGGTGATAAATTTAACAACCAACGTCACATGATTCATTTTGATTATATTTGATATAAAGAGCTTATAATACCACCAAAGTCATATTCTTTAACATATCCAATACATTATGTAACATGTTATCCTTTGAAGCCTATTGTAACATCCGGACACGAGTTTAGATATCGAGAAACCTCGAGGGATATTCGGGGAATCTCGGGAGGTGTTTGGGGTGTAGGGAGGTGGCCATGTGACCGGTTGAGGTAGGTCACTCGGTCG
>KE158414.1:8234-26558 GCA_000411055.1 Leavenworthia alabamica | reverse complement strand
GCATTGCCAGTCCTTACCGCATCATCGCTAGTCTATCGCTAGCCGAGTGTTGCCTCGCCGGGTTTTACGGCCGCATGCTGTGAAACGACGGGCGTAGCATTGCCAGTCTGCATCGCATACCGCATCATCGATAGGACTTGTGTTGCGGTAACCTCCGATAGCCGTGTATCGGGTGGATACTCTCGACCGACTACCGAGGGATTACAACTCAGGCTTCCGATACCTTGGGTCATATCAAACTCCGTCTTCCATAAGACAATTCCATGTTGTTTCAAGCAACTTTTCGCGACCAACAATTGTCGGTTGAATAGGTCTTTCTACCACCTCAGAAGCTTGACCTTGCTCAGCAACCACTTCAAAAACCCCATTAGACTTTAAATTCTCAACCTCCTTCGACATCATGAAAACCCGTTTCCCATAACGATAACTTAATTTTAAACTTTTGGAGCAAAACCCACAAAGACACAACCGTTGAATCTCAATATTTCTAACACTAAACATATCCTTGACTTGCCTATCAATGGTCTCAACTCTAGTAAGCCATCCCTGGACTTGGGCAAGCCTTCGTAGACCTTTATTCTCCTCCCTCTCTACCCTTCTTGACAAATCATCTCGCTTTGTCTTCAGCTCTTCCATGGTTGTCTCCAAAGCTGCAAGATTCTCCTCGAGGCTGTGAATATAACTCAGATTGACACATAACCATTGAGAGACTTGATTCACGACTTGATCACATGACAACCAGACAGAGCAGCACCCACCCATTGCTTAACAAAGAAAGAGATTCCACAAAGGAAAAAAAAAAGTGAAGCTATTAGGGAATGAGTGATAAATATTAATAAGACAAAATGTAACATAACACGTGAAGATACTGTAAGAGAATAAACAAAAGTTTTGTTAATGAATAGAGTGTGATTCAATGGTTTAAAAAACTTTTCTTTTGGCTTTGGATTCTTCTCTTATTAACTCTTAACCCAATGCTTCCGCATAATGCTCCATATCTTAATATATTTTTCTATTTATTTAAATTTCAGTTCTCAAGACAGTTTAATTTTTTTTTACTGCAGTTTGGGAACAGTGAAGTGAGTAAGTCAGAAAGATATGTTAAACTAATAAACGAATCTTACTTAAGTATATACTTCTCACTACTTACATAAAGTTCCTTTCATACATGCTTACAAAACTATAGTTTTTTTTTGGATATTGATAGTTCAAGTCTGAGTATCTTACATGTTCTATGTGGGATCCAAATCATGTTAAATTTATCTCCTCTGAAGAAATGATTCCTCCAAAGTCGTGATTCGAACCGATGATTTCCAAATAACCTCAAAAATCTTTTACCAGTTGAGTTATCACTCTTTCTGAAACTATAGTTTTGGCTCAAAATATATTTTGAATTTGTTTGTTGGAGGTTTATTTAGAAATCTTTTCACGTTAGCTGAAAATAAATACATTGTAAGCTAGTGAGAGGATAAAAAATCGATCCAAACCTAACTAGTAATCAAATCCAATGGTTACAATTTCTATATGTTTCAATACTTGCAACTCATTTCCACCAAGAATACAATTTGGCTAATGAATATACTGATGTATCTTAAATAAATAAACTAAATTAACTAATTAACGGTGGATCTCTAGAGAACAAAACAAAAAAAATAGATAGATTAGCTCGAACTATTAAGGTGGACACTGATGACTGATGGATGCAGTAATCCAGAAAATGGTGCAAGTTTTAAACTGAGCCATTCGAAACAATTTACTATCAACTCCCACATCATAGTTTCAATTTAGTCAATTTATGGACAAGAATACTATTTGTCTACATCTCTATATGGAATCTGACATACAATTTGGTCATGTGAGACTTAGATTAAAGATCAAAAACTTTGTTTCCAAACTTCTTAAATGTATATGTTTATAGGATCTGTTGGAATTCCGTCATAAATTCTTTGACGGATTTCAACGGAATATCAAAATTTTCAGTTTTTCACCCAGGAAAATATTTTCAGTTAGGGCTTTTAAGAATTTTTGAAAGTTTTTTTGAATTTTTTTAAATATTCACAAAAATATTATTTTTTCGGTATATCCTAATCCGAACGGATTTTATCCACACGAGACACATATACCCGACTGCGCACGCCTAGTATATATTAATTTATTACTTTTATTTTACCCACATTCTAAATAATAGTAGAAATATATATACAAGATAAAATATTATAAGGAAAAAATGTAAATAGAAAATTCCAAAAATATTCAAAATGTATCTTTTATTACTCCTCATTTAATCAAAGACTAAACAAATTTTCTACTTTGCAAAATCAAATGTAAAGATTAAAATAAAAGAAAGATATTATCAAAAGAGCTTTGGTCTATTTAGGTTTAGACTCAAGATAATTTTATATAATGCTGTAGATCATTGCCACTGTTTGCGAATGTCAAAGGTGTAGTTGATCTCCAAGTAACACTTATTATCATCATCAATAAACTGAAATATATATAACAAAAAATACAGTCTCAAACTCATAAAGTTTAGTAAATAATAATGAAAAAAACATTATAATAATTTAATTATTATTCATAATGTACCTTAGTTCTTGCAGTATAGGTTCCTCTAGCAAACATACCAGAAGGTGTCATTTCTTCAGGCATTACATGTTGGTAAGGCTCAGCTTGAGGACTAAAAGTCCCAAGCATTGCTTTTGTACTATCCACTGCTCCAAAAAAGAGAAAAAAATACCAATTATAACATTCAAAACATTATTATAAAATAAAACAATGTTGAAACTAGTGAAATGACCAAAATACCCTTGACACCGGTTTTCCAAACGGTATTGTTGTAGCGAAGGCCCGAAACGATATTGTTTGTGACACGGAAGTTGAAAACAAGTGTGTACTTAGAACCTTCCTTAATGGTAAACCAAGGACCTTTAGGGTTTGGTAAGCCATCATCAGGTATTGTCAATACCATTTCCTCTCTGTCTGGTGACCTAACTGTGAGATCTAGTATTTTTACTACTGGATCTGGTGTCTCTGCATTTCATTGGTTCGTTAATTGTATATTAGATAATATTTTATTATTTGGTTTCATAAACATAGTTGTTTAACTAGGCATGTTAAGCATTATCTATATCTAGGCGGATATTCGGGAGAAACGGATCCAGATAATACCACCACTGATTTCATGGATTCGGATCTGAGTAATGACAATTTTAGATCACATATCGGGATCCAATCTATATTATAAAAAAAATTATCGGATATCTTGTTCTAATCCTGGATATCTGGTCCTAATTTTGGATATACGGATTATTTTTGAAAAAAACGAATATTCATATTCACTTTATAATAACAAAAAAAATGTTCTAAACCGAATATCAGGTTTATTATCTTTTTAACGTATATTCAGGGATCATGGATCTGCATCCGGATCCTAATTGTCCGGATATTAAAAACAGATTCAAATACATATATCTTAAAATCCGAAAGCAGATCCGGATATCCGGATCCGTTACCCCATAGTTTCAATATTTTTCCACACATAAAAACACATAATATATATATATATATATATTGTTTATATGTACTTTTGTGAACAAAATACAATCTTCTAACATTAAAAGAATGTAGTAATATTTTTCATTAGATAGTTATGTATTTTGTTTTCTTTTAACTGAGACTCAGGTAAACCAAAATGTCAGTTAACTAACATGCATAATACCTCACTTGAATCAGAACTAACGAGAAGGTCATGTTTTTTTTTAGTCATTAGACCTAGCCATGATTGAGTCTTAATTCACATTCTAACTCCATAGCATTAAATTATAAAAGCATAGAATGTAAACCGGGTTCTGAATTTGGTTTACCTCCAACATCCTCCAAATCCACGACACCAAGAAGTTGTTCTTTCCATCTCCTCAAGCTTTCATCATCCTATCAAATTTTAGTCAAAAATATAATATATTAAAAAACTCGATAAATAAACTCATATTTTCCAGTTAGCAGGTCCGGTACAATAATTCTGAATGCCCTATACGAAATTTGTTTTTAATCTAAAATATGTCCAAAAAGTATTTTGATATCTAATATATATTTTCAAACTCATAAAATAAAATTTTAAATTATAAAAAAAATCAAAAAAATTTACATATATAAAAAATCATAAAAAAAATTTAAAAATTTGAATTTAAAATATATTATTTACTAAAAAATCTTTAAAAAAATATTTCTAATCTAGTGGATGCCCTAAAACGACTGTCTAGGTATCCTACTCTCATAACCGGATCTGCCGGTTAGGGCAAGAAGACGTCTAATATATATTAAATATCAAAAAATTTCAAAATTTATACATTAACATGCCATGAATTTTGTATATTCTATAGTTTAAAATAGTATAAATATACCTTGTCTTTTTCGAGTTGTTCTTTAAGAGCGATCATGGGACCAAGTTCAAGCTTCTTGTGTTCATCATCTTCATCATCTGTAGGAGACAAAGAGCTATCACTGTTCTTTCTGCTTAACCCCACTTCTTTCTCTGATGTTTCTCCTGAAGCTTCTCCTTTCTTCTCCTCATCTTCAAAACCCATCTTAATAATTTGTTTTCCCTAGCCAAAACAAAAACAAAAGCTTCTTGTTTGGTCTAATAAGATCTTAGACTATTTCAAACCATTGCATTCTATCAAAATGCTATAGAGGAAATAGAGAGATGGAGAAAGAGAGTTTTGGTGTGTGTTTTGTTGAGGAATGTTTATATTTGGATCTTGAAGAAATAGTCATGTGGTGCTTTCACAAAAAAAAAAAAGAAAAAAAAAGAAATGGTCATGTGGTGATCCTATTATCCTGTAACAAAAATTTCTAAATATAAATATTTTGCAGTACATGTATATTTGTAATAGTCATGGCTGGTTCCAACCATTTTAAATGCTTTATACAAAAAAATTTCCTTTAAAATATGCTCAAATTTTTTTACTTAAAATATATTTTTAAAACCATAAAATACAATTTTAATTTATAAAAAATCAAACAAATTTTAGTTTTATAAAATTTAAAAATTTTAATTTAAAATGTATCAAGAAATTTAAAAAATTTAAAATATATATTTAAACTATTAGATATCTAAACGACCGAATGTGGCTAGTACACATTTAGAGGATGGTTCAATGTACGTTGGTAGTGGAAAAATAATTTGAGTTTATTGAAGATTAAGACTATGAAAGAACTAGAGACTAGAGAGGGTTGTTTAACAAGAAGGGCATATATATGTTACCTAATAAAAATATATATATTTGTCTTAATGGTCTCTATTATCAGTTCTGTTGGCCTAGTAGTAGTCTTGTGAGGTCTGGCATAACCCAATGGCCCAAATTGTAGTGACAAAAATTTAATCATAGTCTCCAAAATTTGAAGATAAAGTTCTGATTATTAGACTAGTTGAAAAAACTTTTGAAAAGTTATATTATTGAGATATAAACCAGCTTCATACGTTGAAAGATTAGATAATTATTGTTTAATATATATAAGTCAAGTTATTCAGTAATTAGTATAAGGTTTTTAACATGAATATATATATATATGTACATATTTTGTTAAGTTTATATGGTGCACATTAGCAATAATTATACGCTTAGGTTAGTCATTTGTGTGTTATATATATAGAAGTATAGTTGTACATTAGAGACTGACGAGAATACATTTTTGATATTTCATTAATTCTCTTATTCAATTCTTTTTGCTTTCATGAGTTTGTTACAGAGAAAAAGAATTTGATATGGTATCAGAGCCATCACGATCCTCTTCCGCTGAAATCATTTGTTGCTTTCTTAATTTTTCATCTTCTTCTTCAACTGACCATGAGTGCTCAGAGATCTGAGAATTTTCTTGTCATTTTTCATTCGTTTTTGGTAGAAATTTGTTACATCTTCATCGCAGTGCTTCAATTTGTACTTGCAATTTGGTTCTGAACTTCTTTTTCTTTTTTTTTCTTTGACCTAATTGCTATCGATTCATCTTTCTTTTTCAATTTCATCGAAGCAATTTCTTCCTTCTTTCTTCGATTCCGATCATAAAAATGGAATCTCCTTCTACTCTACAACCACTTATTGATGCAACGGCAGCTTCAACTCTCGATCCATCTCACAATCGTCAAATCACTGATCATTATGACAATCCTTACTTTCTTCATAGCACAGATCATGCTGGTCTTCAATTAGTCACCGATCGTCTGACTACTGGAGCTGACTTTCATTCATGGAGGCGCTCGATCCGAATGGCACTAAATGTTCGAAACAAACTCGGTTTCATTGATGGTACAATCTTGAAACCTCCTTTACATCATCCAGATTCTGGATCTTGGTCTAGATGTAATGACATAGTTACTACTTGGTTAATCAATTCTGTGTCTAAGAAGATAGGACAGAGTCTCTTGTTTATATCTACAGCTCATGGTATTTGGAACAATTTGATGAGTCGTTTCAAGCAAGATGATGCTCCTACAGTGTATGAAATTGAACAAAGACTTAGTAATATCCAACAAGGATTGTTAGATGTTAGTGCTTACTATACGGAATTGATTACGTTATGGGAAGAATACAAAAACTATATAGAAATTCCTGTATGCACTTGTGGAAGGTGTGAATGTCATGCGGCTATACTTTGGGAACAGTTACAGCAGAGAAGTAAGGTTACAAAGTTTCTCATGGGGCTTAATGAAACCTATGAACAAACAAGAAGACATATACTTATGCTTAAGCCTATTCCAAGTATTGAGGAGGCATACAACATAGTTGCCCAAGATGAGAGACAGAGGACAGCAAAATCGAGTATTAAGGTTGATAATGTTGTCTTTCAAGTAGATACTTATGTTGGGAATCAATCATTTGAAGAACAGGTGTATAGGCCTGCTTCACAGAATGAGTATGCCGCAGCTTATAGTACATATCGAACAAGGGGAAATAGACCTATGTGTACATATTGTGGCAAACAGGGACACACAATACAGAAGTGCTATAAGATCCATGGCTTCCTTCCAGGACATAAACAAAATCCTCAGTATCAAGGACCTAATTCAACTGCTAGTGCTAATCCTTGGGGTCTACAGAACTTCAATTCTAAACCTCAGTTCTTGCCTCCACCAAACACAGCCAATGTTACCAATCAACAGAGATCTGTAGCCAATATTTACTCTGAGTCATCTCCTGTACCTAATATTCCTTATTATCCTCCTTCTGCTGTTAATGCTGTTAACTTGGATTTTAGTCAAATGTCGCAGGGACAACTTCAGACTTTGATGCAACAGCTTAATACTCATGTTAGAGCTCCAGAACCTCCAGTCCTTACTCAGGCTACTATTTCAGATAAAGGTGTTATGGCTACTCAATCCTCCTCTGGTAACACTTTCACTCTCTCTTCTAATCTTAGACTTGACAATCAAACCTTAACTTTTCAACATCAATGTCTTTCCTCTTTACAATCATCTTTACCTAACGGTTTTTGGATAATTGATAGTGGAGCCACCAATCATGTTTGCAGTGATCTTACAAAATTTTCAAACATAACTCTAGTTTCTGGAATCACTGTGACTTTACTTGATGGTAGAAAACTACCGATTGATCATATAGGGACAGTTGCATTATCTGATACATTAATTTTACATGAAGTACTACATGTTTCATCCTTTCATTTCAATTTGATAAGTGTTAGTAGTCTTTTACAGCATGATCATTGTTCAACAAATTTTTACTCTAAAATCTGTTTGCTTCAGGGGTCTATTCAGGACTTGATGTTTGGGAGGAGTGATCTCATCAATAATCTTTACATACTTGATCTACACTCTCTTTCATCACCTGATACCTCATATTTCTGTGGAACCTTGACTGCTGATGAGACTATATGGCATCAACGCCTTGGTCATCCATCAAAAGCCAAGTTACAAACATTGTCTGGTAATATTTCTATAAATAAATCAAGTATGTCTAGTAATGAGCATTGTCCTATTTGTCCTATGGCAAAACAAAAACGTCTTTCCTTTCCCTTTCATAATAACATGTCAGCTAAACCCTTTGATTTAGTTCATTTAGACACTTGGGGTCCTTTTAGTATAGAATCAGCTGATGGATATAGGTACTTTCTTACTTTAGTAGATGATTGTACTCGTGTGACATGGGTTTATATGATGAAAAATAAAAGTGATATTTCTAAAGTTTTTCCTATTTTTCTGAAATATATTCTTACACAGTACAATACTCAAATCAAAGCTATTAGAAGTGATAATGCTCCTGAGCTTGCTTTTTCGGATTTAATAAAACAACATGGCATGTTTCATTATTTTTCATGTGCATATACACCTCAACAAAATTCAGTAGTTGAACGCAAACATCAACATTTGTTAAATGTGGCTAGAGCTTTACTTTATCAATCCAATATCCCTTTGATTTATTGGACAGACTGTATTACTACAGCAGTCTTCTTAATCAATAGAACACCTTCTCCTTTATTGAATAATAAAACTCCTTATGAAACATTATTAGACAAACAGCCTGATTACTCTCATCTTAAGAGCTTTGGTTGCTTATGTTATGTTAGTACTTTGGAGAAGGATATATCCAAATTTACTTCTAGAGCTCAACCATGTGTTTTTCTAGGATACCCTTCTGGTTATAAAGGCTATAAGGTTTTAAATCTAGAGACAAAGTTAGTTAGTATTTCTAGGAATGTGGTGTTCCATGAAACAATCATTTTAAAGATAAAGATTTTACAATTCCAGATTTCTTTCAAAACACAATTTTACCTATGCCTTTACCTTATATTACTGAAGTATCTAAAATTAGCTCATATGATTATGTGGTTCAGCTTCCTACATCTGAAAATGCATTACATGATTCATCTGCATCACAGTCTTTTGCTGATCATGCTTCATCATCTAGGACAGGCATAGATTCTTCTTCACATATTAGTCACAATTCAAATGATCAATCATCTAGTCCTATATCACAGATTAATGTACCAGTTTTGTCAGATTCTACTGTAATTCAAAGGAATGAGGTTCGTCCTAAAAGACAAACTAAACCTCCCAATTACTTATCTGAATATCACTGTGGTCTTACCCAACAAATTTCCTCTTTACCACCTTCTCATACTACACCTTATCCCTTATCTTCAGTTTTATCTTATGATAAGTTTACTTCCCATTTTTGTGCATCTCTCCTTTCCTATTCTACTGAAACAGAACCCAAAACATTTAAACAAGCTATAGCATCTGGCAAATGGAATGGGGCTCTTGATGATGAACTTCAAGCTATGGAACAAAACAGGACATGGGATATTACTACATTGCCGCCTGGAAAAAATGTTGTTGGCTGCAAATGGGTTTTTACCATCAAGTATAACTCTGATGGTTCTATTGAGAGATACAAATCCCGTTTGGTTGCAAAAGGATTCACACAACAAGAGGGTATCGATTTTAATGAAACTTTTTTACCAGTTGCAAAACTAACTACTGTTAAATTGATGTTGAATCTTGCAGCTAAGAAGGATTGGGAGCTCACACAAATGGATGTGTCCAATGCCTTTCTCCACAGTGATCTAGATGAAGAGATCTATATGTCTTTGCCTCAAGGATATACACCAGGTCCTTCTCAAATACTTCCTCCTAATCCTGTTTGTAGACTTCGTAAATCAATATATGGCCTTAAGCAAGCTTCTAGGCAATGGAGTAAATTATTCATTCAGGTTTTGCTAGATGCTGGATTCATTCAGTCTAAAGCAGATACTACATTATTCTTGAAATTTACGGATACAAGCTTTATAGCTCTATTAGTTTATGTGGATGATATTGCTATTGTTAGTAATAATTCACAAGACTTAGCTTCTCTCAAAGCTACCTTATCTACAACATTCAAAATTAAAGATCTTGGTCCATTGAGATTTTTTTTTGGTTTAGAAATAGCTAGATCATCTAAAGGAATATATGTCTGTCAACGTAAGTATGCTTTGGACTTACTTCAAGATGCAGGATTGTTGGCTTGTAAACCAAGTTCTATTCCTATGGATCCTTATGTCAAGCTTAGCAAGGATACTGGTATCCCCCTGGAGAATCCTACACCTTATCGAGAACTCATTGGCAGGCTTCTTTATCTCACTATTACTAGGTCAGATATTACTTATGATGTGCACAGATTGAGTCAGTATCTACAGTTTCCTACTGATGTCCATCTACATGCTGCACAGAGAATTCTTAAATACATAAAAGGGAATCCTGGTCAAGGTTTGTTTTATTTAGTTGAATCAGATATATGTATTAATGCATTTGCAGATGCTGACTGGGGGACTTGTCCTGACACAAGAAGATCAGTTTCTGGATATTGTGTTTTCCTTGGCACCTCTTTGATAAGCTGGAAGTCAAAGAAACAACAAGTAGTCAGTAGGAGCAGCACTGAGGCTGAGTATAGAAGTCTGGCGGATGTCACAAAATAAATTATTTGGCTACAACAACTACTCTTTGACTTCAGAATAACTCCAATTACTACAGCTAAGTTTTTTTGTGACAACAAATCAGCAATTTATCTTGCTACAAATCCAGTATTTCATGAGCGTACTAAACATGTAGAGATCGATTGCCATACAATACGGGATTTGATTACTGCTGGAACATTGAAGTTGTTCCATGTTGCCACAACAGATCAGTTGGCTGATATACTGACAAAACCATTACATTGTGGTCCTTTCACATCTATGCTTCGCCGGCTTTCTGTTTCAAGCCTTTTTCATCCTTCATCCAGTTCCAGAGATTCTGAAAGTTCAGATTCAAAGGTTTGCGGAGGCGTAACATGAATATATATATGTGTACATATTTTGTTAAGTTTATATGGTGCACATTAGCAATCATTATAGGCTTAGGTTGGTCATTTGTGTGTTATATATATAGAAGCATAGTTGTACATTAGAGACTGACGAGAATACATTTTTGATATTTTATTAATTCTCTTATTCAATTCTCTTTGCTTTCATGAGTTTGTTACAGAGAAGAAGAATTTGATAGTGTTTTGGAAAAAAATCCTAAAACAAATCAGTGCAATCTTGGCCTCTTGGTCCAATGGGGAGAATATCATAGTAATAAAAGATTGAGTTGGGCTTATAGAAACCTAACAAATGGTATCATACGAAAGTTTAGAAAAGTGGTCCTAGGAAGTGGTGTGGATGTGATTCGCCCTGGGCAATTATAATTTTTTTTTCTGGGCTTTTCTTTGGGCCCAACAGAAAATATATATTTTTGTATTTTTTAAATTTAAAGTTTCGATCAATCCGATTAAAAAAATCGAACTCGATTTGGAATTTTTTTTAATTCCGAATAATCCGAATTCCGAATAAATTATTCCGATCCAATCCGATATTTTTGTTCGAATTAATTCGATAAAATTTTATTTTACCGAATAACCCGATTACCGATTAAATCGAATCCGAACAGCCCTGAGTAGAATTACTATGGTCCCTTGTCATAGTTTTTGGTCTTCTTTTTTTCCTTTCAATAGTTACCTAATACTCTGTTAATTGTTTCAATGTAAGTGTTAAATGCAACTTTTGTTTTCCACAAGCACCACATTTGTGCATGTGCATGCATGTGTATATGATCAATGCATGTATTGTAAAGCTATAGATATTGATTAAATAAAATATTTTTCTATTGGATCATACTTTATAAAAGTAATTTATGAATGACAACTCCTAAAAGTAGCTATAACTCTCTTTCCAGAAGGATTTATATTCTTATGTAAATAAATTGAAAGATATATAATTCAACATATATTTGGTCACGAAAACATTGAAAAACCATTAGTTTTATGTTCTTAATACATAAGGATACGGTAGTTTTAGCCAAATGATACCTTAATGAATTATTTATATTTTAGTCTACTTTAAGAAAAATAAACAAAGAGGACCCACAGTTATGGGACCATCTTAGCCGTCCAATTCTTTTTCTGTAATCAGGCCTACCTTTACAGATGGTGATGATGTGTCCATACCCATCTGTTGAATAAAAAAATTAACAATTTGATTACAAATTCAATAAAAGTGATCATATAAGATTGACTAAGAACTTTTCCATTTGTAACATAGTTAGACAACTATACATTTCCTAAAATTTTAGAAGTAATTAAAGAATGTTTTTCTAAAATCATTTTCTACCAAATATGAATAAAAAATTATATTATTCATGTTTGAACAGTTGTTAAGAGACCATCAAGTGTTTACTCTAACTAGACTTCGAAGAGATCCATACGAAAGACGAAACAAAGGATTTGATCTGACGTGGCAAATCCGACAAGCATGTATGTAGGTCCATTGTCAAGTGGAATCCTACCTGGCATACACTTACGTGTCAGTGATCTGAAACATCACAGTGAAACTAGTCGGAGTAAACTTGTCGCCACGTCATTATTTGTCTAGACATGGAGCCCACATCTCACTTTATTGGGTCCTACCCACCGTCCTATACTTGTCATCAAACAGTCCACGTAGATTTAACACGAAAATATCATATCATAAAATGAAAAAAATAGTAATTTGAGCAGAAATTTGCATTAATATAAACAAAAATTACAGTTGTATAATAATAATGAATCGAATCTTTGAAGAAAATAATAATGCGTCGAATATTTTAAATGAAAAATTATTGTGACATGTAAAACAAGTGAAATTCTGAAAACATATGAATTAAAATCTTCATTTTAATTTCAACCCAAATTTTATTTTATGAAATGATTCAATATATTACCATATTCAAATATATGTACTATTCGCTATTTTTGTGATTTTACATTCCATGTGATATTTTATCTGATCAGTAAATAATTTACTTTGTACAATGTTAAGCAAACACAAAAATCCAAATACTAGAGTTATAAAGAGAATCCATTTATTATGATATATCGGGTTATTTTATTATTTGTTACTCCTTCAAAAGATATTATTTTTAACTGTATTTTATTTTCATTCTATAGTGATTTTAGTAAACGATATAATTCAATTTACTTGCTTATGAAATAAAAAATATATAACTAAATCTTAAATATTTTAAATTAATAATTTCAAGTGAAAGTAAGATGGTCTATATATCCTAGTTTTTTTATATAAACACAACTGTAAATGATGTTTATTTATTAAAAAAATATATACAACAAAAGCTTCTTTTCAACTCATTAATTATTATTGTAAGGAATCATTTATGCTCAATACGTGAATATTTTTTATTATATATTTATATGAATGATTATTCTAAATTTATTTATTTTTGATTAAAAAAAAAGTGTTTTTTTTCTCCTATAAATTAACTATCTTCTTGACCAATTCTTCACTCATCGCATCATCACTCAAACTCTTAAACAACACACACTTTTCTCTTCTCTTATTTCTTAGATCTTTTTTCATCTTATTTACATATTCAAATGGCCACAGTCGAGGTATGCAAATATATATATATTTATTTATTTATAACCAAAATTTTCATTAGTCTAAATTTTGATTACGATCCAATTTTTTGTATTAAATCGATTGATCAATACTCCAATAAATTTTGTTTGTTGTTTAAATCAACATGTATATTAATGATCTATGTAACTAGAAAATGTCATTTTATTGGAGGGTAATAAAAATAGACTACATGCCGTTTAATCATACAGAACCGTCGCGCAGTTTTGAATTGATAAAGTAATCTTTGAAACAATGATTATGCAGGTTGAACAAGTGACTCCAGCACCAGCTGAGAACGTTGAAGTTCCACCACCAAAGACTGTGGAGCCTGAACAAGTCCTTCCCATTGCCGATTCTGCTCCAGCTCCGGTAACAGAATCTGAAACGCCTGTCGAAGTAACGACTAAAGACCTGATCTTGGAAGAAACAAAGGAAACGAAAACAAAGGAAGTTCCATCTGAAACTCCGGTGGTTGAGGAGACTAAGACAGAGGAAGCTCCGGCAGTTGTGGAGGAAGAGAACAAAACAGAGGAAGTCGTAGAGGCGAAGAAAGAAGAAGAAATGAAAACAGAGGAAACTCCAGTAGTTGTGGAGGAAGAGAAGAAGCCAGAAGCAGAGGAGGAGAAAGCAGCCGCCGTGGAAACCACCGAAGCTCCGGTGGAGAAAGCTGATGAGTAAAGTTTGAAGTTAAAATAAACTGTCTTTTCGAAAGACAGAAGCAAAAAAATACATTACCAAGTTAAAACTATTTGCTACTTTATGTCTTGTTTTTGTTGTTGAGTCTTCTTTTTTTTTTTGTGTTATGTATTTTCAATGGTTATATTTTTGAATAAGATATATACATTATATATAATTTGTGTGATCAAAATTTTATGAACAGAGCCCTTAATATGTATCTGAATAAATCATAGTATCTTCCGATAATTTTTATCTCGATTTTCGGCTGTAGCTGAACCACCGATGAGAACAATGATTAAACAAAATAATATTATAGCTAAACATCTTGTTAGTAAGTTTTTAAGACATGGATCTAGTTTTAAAACCCTGCACCATGTATTGTCCAACGTAAACTCAGTTATAGCTGAGTTCTAGCACGAAACAAGAAGCAAAATTGCAAATAGTATTGAGCTCAAACCTATTTACAATAACACTTTTGTTTCGCGTCAGAGCTCAACAATAACCAGAACTTATGCTGAACAATAATACATAATGCAAGATTTTTTTATATAAGATTAGAGTAATAGAGTCATGACTCAGAAACATATTAACAAGATCATTTGCGATAATATTGAATCTAATCGTAGCTCTCATTGGAGGTTTAGCAGGAGCTGAATCTAATCTTCCTCTTCCCTTAAAACAAAGATTTTGAAAACTGTATAAACAATCACTTAGAGCTTGAATCTACAGTGATTTCTCAGTGTAAGTAATCGTAGATAAAACATAATGCTTCTTCCATAGACTACTATCAGAGAACACATGCAATGACAATGCTTTAACAACTTATTGAGATCTAACTAATCTTTATCTGTTTCTATTCGAGAAACTCATTAGTTTTAGATGTTTTATAAACCCTAATTTGGTTATATAACTAGCATCATCTAGATATCATATAATATTGGGCTTTTATGGGCCTATGAGTAAATAAATATTGTTATCATAAATAATGCTACGTAAATTATCTCAATGTTGTTTTTTTTATATTTTGAATTGTTCGTCTAGATAACAGATTTGAATAAATTTTTATTTGTTTGGTTAATTTTTATTTATTTCTATTTTTATCTAGATACTTTTAATAAAAAATTATTAAAATATTATGATATAACCCAGATCCGTCTCTGGCCTAAGGCAGAATTGACATTTGTCATGGATCCAACTGTAAAAAATCCAAAATTTTTTAAAAAATGGTACAAATTTTTTTAATAAAATAGTTATTAAAAAAAATACATCTAAAAAAATATTTTGACTAAAGCCCACAAAAAATTTAAGGCGGGCTCATATAACCTAATCATATTTGAATCTTAACAGAAAATATTTAGAACCACAACATAATAATATATTTAAAGTTTCCCACAGTTTTCGTAAAACTTAATTTCTATAAAAATTCAAAAACTCAAATATCATCGTGAAACGACGTCGTATGAACTAAACGCGGTGAGGATAGTATTGACCCCATAAAACCAAAACCCCCAATATAAGTATAGAACCCAGCCTCCTCTTCAAGGTAAAAGAATCTTCCAGAAGACTAAACCGAAAAAAGCTAATTCTCAGATTCAACCATGGCCGACGAAGCTAAAGCTAAAGGAAACTCAGCTTTCTCCTCCGGTGACTTCAATTCCGCCATTATTCACTTCACCGACGCCATCAATCTAGCTCCAACCAATCACGTTCTCTTCTCAAACCGTTCCGCTGCTCACGCATCACTTCACAACTACGATGAAGCTCTTACAGACGCGAAGAAGACTGTTGAACTTAAACCAGATTGGGGAAAAGGTTATAGTCGTCTTGGTGCTGCTTACTTAGGTTTAAATCAGTTCGATGAAGCTACGGAAGCGTATACAAAAGGACTTGAGATCGATCCAAGTAATGAAGGTTTGAAATCAGGTTTAGCTGATGCAAAAGCTTCTGCATCTAGGTCACGTTCCTCTTCTGCTCCTAATCTTTTTGGTGATGCTTTTCAAGGACCTGAGATGTGGGCGAAATTAACGGCGGATCCTTCAACAAGAGTGTTATTGAAACAACCTGATTTTGTTAACATGATGCAGGAGATTCAGAAGAACCCTAGCAATCTTAATCTGTACTTGAAAGATCAAAGAGTTATGCAAGCTCTTGGAGTTTTATTGAATGTTCAATTCAGAACACAGCAACCTGGAGATGAAGTTGAGGTTGGTGAGGAGGAGATGGCTATGCCTTCGAGGAAGGAGCCTGAAGTAGAGAAGAAACGAAAACCTGAGCCTGAACCTGAACCAGAGATTGGAGAAGAAAAGGAGAAGAAGGAGAAGAAGCTTAAAGCTCAGAAGGAGAAAGAGTTGGGTAATACTGCTTATAAGAAGAAGGACTTTGATACTGCAATTCAACATTACTCAATGGCTATGGAGATTGATGATGAAGATATCTCTTATCTCACAAATCGTGCTGCTGTTCATCTGGAGATGGGAAAGGTATAGTTTTGAATCTTTTCTGATGTTACTCTATAGTGATTTTATCCTTAGTATTGACTTCGATTTTGTTTGGTTATAGTATGATGAGTGCATCAAGGATTGTGATAAGGCAGTTGAAAGAGGTAGAGAACTTAGGTCAGATTACAAAATGGTTGCTAAAGCTTTGACTAGGAAAGGAAATGCTTTAGCGAAGATGGCTAAGTGCTCGAAAGATTACGAACCTGTGATTGAAACTTATCAGAAAGCTCTTACTGAGCATCGTAACCCCGACACATTGAAGAAACTGAATGAGGCAGAGAGAGCAAAGAAAGAAATGGAGCAACAAGAGTATTTCGATCCTAGTATTGGCGATGAAGAGCGTGAGAAAGGTAATGAACTTTTCAAGGAACAGAAGTATCCTGATGCTGTAAGACATTACACTGAAGCAATCAAAAGGAATCCAAAAGACCCAAGAGTAAGGATTTGTGTTATAAAGTATTATTTATTTAACATGTTTTTGAATATAACATGTTTTTGCTTCATATAGGCTTATAGTAACCGAGCTGCATGTTATACTAAGCTTGCGGCATTGCCTGAAGGACTAAAAGATGCAGAGAAATGTATTGAGCTTGATCCAACGTTCTCAAAGGGTTACAGTAGAAAAGGTGCTGTTCAATTCTTCATGAAGGAGTATGATAATGCAATGGAAACTTACCAGGAAGGTCTTAAACATGATCCTAATAACCAGGAACTTCTCGATGGTGTTAGACGGTAATATGAATTCACATATAGATCATTCATTCTACTAATCTTGTGATGTTAATATAAACTGTATATTGCAGATGTGTACAACAGATTAACAAGGCAAATCGTGGAGACCTCACTCCAGAAGAGTTGAAAGAAAGACAGGTTAGATTCTATTACAGTTATGAAACTTCTTCCTTTTCCGGTTAAGAGTAAACCGGTAATGTTATGTTCCTTTACAGGCTAAGGGAATGCAAGATCCAGAAATCCAAAACATTCTTACAGATCCTGTAATGAGACAGGTAAATAAACTTTTCTAGATTTTGTCAAAATTAGAATCTAATCGACGAATCTGTTGTTTCGATATAATAAACCGGTCTTCTGTTGGTATAGCTTCACAAATCCAACATTGTTTTTGTTCTTTGAATAGGTATTGTCTGATCTGCAAGAGAACCCAGTAGCAGCACAAAAACACATGAAGAACCCAATGATTATGAACAAAATCCAAAAGCTTATCAGCTCAGGAATTGTTCAGATGAAATAAAACCAAGTAAGAGAAGACTTTGATTTCGTTTTTGGGCAGATTCATTCATCTTTTTTTTTCTTGGGTTAAATTAGTTTTTTTTGTTTTTTTAATCTTTATAACACTAAACATTAAGACTAAGCTCTGTTGTTCCATTATCTATGTGTTTTAAGATAAGAACAACTTTGATTTCACTTATAAACCAAACAAAACCACAACTAAGGCCATCTCCAACCATGTACACTAAAATAAGTGTCAAAGTTACACTATTTTAATGTAATTTTAGCACTAAAATTTTTTTCATCTCCAACCATACCACCAAATATTACACTAAAATAAATATTTAATATTATTATACTATTAAAAATAATACTGTTTCTATTATTAATTTCAAATTAATTTCAAATTTAAAAATTGATAAAAAATCTATTTTGTTAGTTTTAGTTTTGATTATTTTGT
>KE158413.1:3109-20594 GCA_000411055.1 Leavenworthia alabamica | reverse complement strand
GGCGAGCTTCCGTCAGGTTCGCCGAGTTCGGAGGAACACCAATTTTTCTCAACGTGAATGGTGCCGCCATTTGATTCTACGAATCGAGAATTTTTTGGTTCCTGAAGAGGTAAAAGCGCCGAAGAGGGAAATGAACAGTGGCCGACGATTTGGTATCCGATTGCTTCTAGAGAGACTTTACGACGTCGTTTCAGACTGAGTGGCTAATGGGCCTAATCTGAGAGAGACGACTAGTCGTAATTGATTTTCGGTTAGTTTCGGTTTAAATTAGATTTGATTGAACCAAGTAAGGGTAAAAAAGGTCGTACAGATTACTTGACGCCGTACTGATTTATTACCATTCTCATGGCAGCGGCAATGGTGAAGGACCGGGTAAGTGCCCTTTATATTGCAATTAAACTTAAAATTAAAAAGAGTGAAAACAAAAAAAGGCACTAATGCTTATTTATTAGTACCGACTTAAAACTTCGAAAAATAAGAAAGAAAATGTGATCCAAAGCCTGACGTGATCACTACAATATAAAAGCAAACTTTGCAGGATAAGGATTTACAGATGCTGTAGTTGAAGAGAAGAGTAATCTATGAATCTGGTGGCTCGGTTTTAAGGGGTGCAACACCTAAGGATGATGGTGATGTATCACTTCCATTTTGATTTTGGTTTTGGACATTAAGGCTGTTTGATACCATTGAATCGCTGACCAGCCCTGCTTCTACGTCAAAGTTTAACGTTCTCTTGCGGTTGCTACTGCTACTGTGATGCCATATGAGAGTAATGTTCAGTCAGTGATTGGTCTTATGGAAGAAACTGATACGAGATGTGTTTTTTTTTTTAAACTTACACGTTCAAGCGACTGTTAATGGCAGATAGGTCCTTTGAAGGGCTCTGGTAAGCATGTGTGCTCTCTCCAACACAAGCATAGTAACTCTTCGAGCTATGTGAAATTAGAGCATCCATCTGCAAACACAAAACAGTCTTGTCACCTAACTTCTCCTTAAGACAACGTGATAAAGAGTTTTGAGTACCAAGATCTCTTTACCTTTGATCCCCGAAGAGGTGAAACATAAACGTTGTGCGCTGCAGATACTTTTTTAGGGGACATGTCTGGAACACTTGGAAACACAGACACCTTTGGCGATCCAGGACATTGACCTGTAAATCCAACATCAAACAACCAATCAACTTAGGGACTGCATCGATGAATAAAGCTTTAACTACCTTCAAGCTTATTATTGGCAACCACAGCCTGGTCGCTTCTCACAGGACCTAGCTCCACCAGCAACGGTTTTACAGCAGGAACAAATACTTCATTATAGAATGTGATGATGTCAACATGATCTGGTCCTATTCTCTGTTACACAATTTATTGTCACAAGTTTTAGTCTTCTCCACAGAGTAAAGAGACTTGTTCAGCTTAACATTAAAGGTTGTATATGTATATATACCCCTTGACGGCGACATTGTACCGCATCCACAAATACACTGCGGAAAACAAGTGGTTTACACTGTGGTTGCTTCCGATAGTTAAATATGATTTCCCTGAAAGTCAGGCTCATTTGGGATATCTACATGATTAGTAAAAAAGTGTGAGCTATAAACCAGATGATATAAAGGTAAGACTCTGAATCAGTCACCTCACCTTGGCCACTCCATAGAAGCAACAGAGAATGATCTGGTCAATGTGTCTATTAAATAAAAGAGAGGTCCGTTGAGCAAGTACATGTTGAAAGAGACGATATACACTCTCACGTATTTGTTGTGAGAGCTGAAGCCTCTCCACCATTCCATTGATTCTGACAGCAGCCAACTTATTAATCTGGGAAGAAACATCATGTCGTGAATGGGACATTTAACACATTCATCAGACAAAAATAACCAAACCATATCTACCTTTGTGAAGAAAATGTTGATACCAGTTTCTGCACAAGTTTCTCCTCCACCTCCAGGGTTAGGCCGTGTTGGACTATAGACATATACCCGAAAAGGTAAACTTAACAAGTATCTTGATATAAAATTCAGGAAAAGCTAACTAAATTGGGGGGCTTCAAACTAGCTAACCATTTAACCCATCATTACTGATAATTTACCTGGCAAATGAAGACTGCAATGGAGGTGGCAGCATCTTGGATTTGACGTTGCCTAAGGCTAAAAGGCGATCCTTTACTGGTGATGTAAAGGAATTGCACTCAACTAAAATGCTGCGGTAATCGCAAAGTCTTTTAGGCGATCTAATATCCCCATTTTGTCCTATATGGCAGTAAATTCGACGTTTTTGGTTAGAAAATCACATCATCAACAGCAGATTGTCAAATGAGGTTTCAAAAGAAACTACCTGGACAAGATTCATGCTTTTGGATAGATGATGTATGAGGTAATCCTTCAGAGAAGTTTATAAGTACTGCAATTGCATCCAGAGATGGCATCGGTTCAGCTAGTAGGCCTAACCGGTTAATATCCAATGCAAGCGATGGCCTAGCAACGATTAGAGAGTTATACATTGAAGAGCCTTTCTCCCATACCATACTCTCTAGAAGCCGTTCCTCAAGTGAGTTCAGATGCCTTCTTAACTCTCTAGGCAGAGAATCCTCATGACGGATGAAACTCTCAATTACCTTGCTGAGATCAAAGGCTGTAATCCCAGTTCTCTCCAGAACAGCCGGGAACAACATTGTTATGGTTTTGTGAGTAGCCAGAACCAATTCAGCTGAACAAGCAAGCATGCATCTATGGAACCTCTCATTTGTCAATAAAGAGTTTAAATTATTTGCATGCAAAATCTGAGATTCTGCTTTACACATTGCCTCAAGAACTCGGTAGTATAACTTAAGAGCTTCTAATCTTCTCTGTTCTGCCCATATGTTATCCATCAGATCAACAGCTTGCAAACTTCCACCTGCACATTGGCCACTTGGAAAAATAGCTTCCAGTATTATATGTGCTCTTCGTGTGACATCATTTGTTATATCTCTATCACATGATTTAAGGAAATGTTCCAATCCCAGAGAAGGTTTTGGCAGGAGTGGACATATAACAGCCCTGAGCCACTTAGCAGTTGTCATTGCTGTGGTAACTGGTGTTGCTGTCAACTTGTTAACACCGCTAACACCATTTGTCTTAGCAGCAGGTGACTTATGAGGAGAAAGTGGGCTTATAAATGTCCTTGCAGGTGAGCCTAGAGAATCAATTTTCCTCTTAACACCAGTAATATTTACAGCTCCTGCAGATAAGCTTCCAGATCCAAGTAAGCTATCCTCTTCATTGCTGAACACCCTCTCATCTAGTTCACCTTTATTACAAACTGCATCATTGTAGTCCCTTTCTAGTGTAGTTAAGCTAGTTGAGATGGAAGTCTCCTCCAGTAAATCCTCAAAGTAGGTCAAGCCATCTGAAAATGAAAATCCATTTTTGATTATACGATGAACTCACATGACTATACGATGAAAGGAATGATTTCTAGACCTACCAGGGTCAATATTATCGGTTTGACACTGGGGTACTGGGGATGGCTTCTTCTTCAATCTTGTTTCTATGAGATTATTTGCCTTGTCCATTATTTTTCTCAACTCATCTTCTGAGGCGTCATACATTTTACAAAGTGACGCAACCAAGTCTACTTTGTCACCTTTCTTAACTGAAGTCCATCACAGAAATAAGAATAAATAATAAACATTCCATGCTACCGTAGTTATCAGGTTTGAAGAAAAAAAGCAACACTCACCAAACCGTGAAGTATACTGGGTACTGAAATTTCTGTACCGGCAAGGAACATGTATGATCAAAATAGCCTGATAACATGAAAAGGAGTTAGCCTATATTAACTACATTATCTAACACGAAGACTAAAATGAATGAAAGGCAGATTGGGGAGAGTTTCAGAGGTAAGTCACTAACCAATACAGATATTACGCCATTTGTGCATGTCACAAGGTCTTTAAATCGACTAAAGGCATGGTTTCGGAGGGCTAAAAAGAGTAGCCATCCAAATCGATAACTATCAGGCAAATAGGTAGCAGAGTTTGCTGAGTTCTTTTCTGCATTTGCATCATATGTCAAGAAGAACTCCTTGTACCCACGTTTGTAGTATCTGTTAACAAGGATAGGTACCAAAATCAGACATCATACTTACACATGTCCTTAAGACACTTCACAGAAAATATTCACATGAAAGCCCATCTTTTGATTAGTGCACAAAAAAAGAATAAATGATAAAAGAGTGAAACAGGAGGGAACTAAACACACTTGCTTAGGAGGCTAAGATGAACAAAGTTCGCCTGCAACTCCTTTGCCTAGTAAAATTAGCAAAAAAAAATAACTCAAAGTTAAGTAAAACATACATACTTAACATTGATACATTAAAAAAAAAAGTGTATACAAAGAGCCTAGACAGTACTTGAAGTCTGTTTTCCCAGTCTGAGCCATAAAGTTCAAGTAGCACAGGACCAGCCTTGACCACAAACTGAGGTAACTCTCTAAAGAAGTCCACAATGCTGAAAACAGAAACAAGGAATATTGTTGCTACAACTCAATTAAGAAACATAAACCAAAAGGAGAGATGCACTGGGCATTACGTACTTAAGCTTGAGAGCTCTCAAAATCTGACATAGATTAAACCTATTATGACCAGACACTGACTGATCATCACCTTCTTTTCTCACATAAAGACTCTTCACTGAAAAGAGAATAAATGCAAACCAGAAACGCTCTACTTCCTCAGGCTAACAAAAAGAATAATAACAAGGAAGAATTACTCATAGTGAACTATAACTGTTTAAACTGATAAACGAGAAGATAGAGAAAAAATGTATTTAACCGTTCCATTTCCAATGTTAGCCATGTTTGCTAACAAGATACGTTTGGTTTCTTTAAACAACTTCAAAGCTTCTTCACAAATACTGCCTTCAAGAGACAAAATTTTCTGCAATATGAAATCAAGTCCAGAGATTATAGCTAATCTTCAAATTTTTGGGTAACTAGATCAGCAAAAGAGAGACTAAACCTCACAAATGTCCAAGAGAGACACTTCACTTCTTTCCTCATTGAGGTCAATAGGTCTGGTCACTGGAAGCTGAACATCTTCCATAGTCTCCAACGTAGCTGAAAAAAATTAAAACAGATGAATAATCTCTCAAACCCACACCTTTAGGCAAAACTGATTCAACTTAGGTCTTAAAAATCCTTCAAATTTTGATATTTCGAAAATTTTCCCGAAGATATAATCGAATAGCTACAGAAATTACAAAATAAACAACCAGAGAATAAAATTCAAATCTAATAATATGCAAAAGAGAAAGATCTTACATTTCTGTATCACAGATCCCAAAACGAAACAGTCGCTGGTTATAGCTGAACGAACAAAAGATCCAACTTTTAACAACTTTTCACTTCTTACGCCTTCTTAGTAAATCGACGAATTAGAGAATAATCACTGAGAGAGAGCGATCTCCGTAAACCTACAATTTCCCTCTAATGACGATCTGTCTCTTTCTCTCTCTATAGACTAGGTTCTGTCTGATAATGCGGCAAACCCTAACAAAATAATATATCTCGCGCGGGAAAATCACCAAGCAGAATACATACACATGCGTATGCAATTTATATACGCATACATTTATCCACTGATATGTTGACACGTATCCTCTATATGACATAATNGGTTAAAATAAACGGAGTGGAACATAACGCCGTCTGGGTTTTCGTGACAGTGACAAAGCCTCGTTTGAAGTTTTGATGGGCCCCCACTCTTTGCAAATCTGAGCCACCTGGCAGAAAATTACATCTTTTATCTAAAAGTCTTCTTTGTCATGTTCCGACACATGCAAAATTCTCTAATGGGCCTCATGGCGTCACCATCTAATCAAACGGCTAAGATAATCGACGGCAAGGCCATTGCCGATAGCATCCGATCAGAGATCACCGAGAAAGTTCGCGGTTCTTCTTCATATGTGTCTCTGTATAATTCTCCGTTCTCATCTGGGCCTGTTAATTCTCAAAGCGTAAGAAAGATACTCTTTGGTTTATTGGGCTTAAGCCCATTAATCCTAGAGATACTCTTTCAACTGAAGACATACATAAAAAGATGCCATTTTCCAATATAATATATTCCTTCAACGTGGTGTTCCACCGATTATCACATGCCACGTGTCTTCTTCTCAACAAAGGAATTACCACGTGGTGTTAGATATCAGCCAAGCAAGACACGTCTTGGTGCCTTAAATGACTAATTTGTCCTTTAACAACCGTGTTATCGTCGCACTGCATAAGAAGGTCATTTTCGGAATGACAAAACTGTAGGGTTTAAAATTGCGCAACTTGCAGAGTTTGTATTCTTTCAATACCGATTTTGGAGACATTAAAAGATATGGAGTACACGTGGACCAATGAAAAGAGTGGTTTAGATGGAGGAAAGATATGAGCCACAAATCTCGTCTATGAATTCTGAGCCACGAAACAAGATCTACATCACGCGCCTTCTGCTCCACGCGCTTTATTTTCTTTACTTGTACAGCATCTCTCACCTCCTCAGAAGTTGAAACAATACAAACGTAATCGTCTCTCTTCTCTCTCTATCTTTTATTGAACAGAGCAAAAGCTTCTCTTGATTTTTGAACCAAACATCTTTCTTCATCTAAAGCTTCTGAGTTGAGTCTGAATCAATATTTTCTCATCCCTTTCACTGCAAAGTAAGTTTTTTTTTTCCTTTGTGGTTAGATTTAAGCGTTTTGAATGTTAAATTTTAGTTACGGTTTGTTCTGAAAGTATTGATTTTGATTTTTTTTATTTGCAGTTCGATCGATCATGGAGTTTTATTCAGGAAGGAACTTTGATGAGCTTGTTGTGCCTAATTATCAAGAATCATCATCAGAGACATACCCATCAAATGATATGTGGGGTGGATGGAACATGAGCTCCCCTGAAGCTACTGAGAAATGTTTCAATTACGATGGTTTTAATGGAGGAGGATTGTTGTATAGTCAGATGGGTATGAGAACTTGTGAAGAAGAAGAACAGTCTAAGAGATCAAAACCTTTCTATGGTGTTTCGTCTCTTGATGATTTTGAAGGAATCGAACAGATGGATGATATATTCTTGTACAGCTTCTATCTTTCATTCATAAATAAGCTTCTTCACTTACCATTTCTGTGTGTTTCGTATCTAATTGTTGTTTCCGATTTCATTGCAGAAGTTCAATTTTGGAGGATGTTCCAAGGAATGATGAAGATGTTCACTGTTCATCCAGCAACAATAACAGTATTGGTTCTTCCTCTATATATGGCGGTAGTGAAGTCCCTATGTTTTATCCTCATGACATGTCTTTCAAGGTAAGAGATTAGTTGGTGTTACAGTTATCAAATTAGAAGCTTATTTTATATCTTCTTATGTTAAATCTGAAGTTTTATTTATGTTTGAAGGGTGATGCTCCATTTACAATCTCGGATCTGTCTGAAGAGAACATGTTAGATTCAAACTATTTTGGGAATGAACTATCTTCTGAAGAACTAGTGTTACAGGATTTACAAAGAGCTTCAGAAAAGGTGAGTTTAACCGTTGTTTTACTTACAACCTTACAGTTAATGTCATTAACACTATAGACTTGCTTAACACTTAGTTTTTTTCTGCTTTTTAGTTAACCAATGAGACTCGCAAATGTTTCCGAGACACATTTTACCGACTTGCAAGGAACTCACAAGAGAAGTCTGATTCAGTCAGTACCAACACACAAGTGCAAACGTATGGTTGCAGGTTGAGTAGAGAGAAAGAGTTAGAATCTGAAACAAACTCAATCGATAGAGCTGTAGCGAATCTCACATTTAATAAGATGGAATCTAACATAAGTAACTTTCCTCTATCAGAAAGAGTACAGTAGCTTTTACTGGATTGGATCATATTTCTATGAAGTCTTTTGTTTACTTTATTTTGTATAAATGTGTGTATATATATAGATGAGTTAATGTTGTAAGCTTCAGTTTTGATCTGTTTCAAAGAATCTGGTCCTTTTTAGTTTCTTCAGTTATGGTTTTTTTATAGACAATACTTGTTGGTCCCAAGACTTATCAATATGAATAAAAGCATCATGTTTCAAAGAGTTACTAAAGTATTGATTCAAACATTAATTGAATAATAAGGAAAGCTCTTCCTTTTACTTTGATTTTGTCACCGTCGTCTGTCATCGACTCATCTGTAGAAGTAATTTCCGGTGAGAAATAAGAAGATACATATGGGAAACCCTAGGCCCGAAAAAAAAAAACAAATCGAAATTTAGTTATGTGTTTATTTATTTATTTTATCATAAATCAAAGCGAACAAATAGAAATGACCTAAAATAAAAATAAAAACTGAGATAAATCGTTAGTTTTATTTTAATATCGAATCAAACTTACGAAATTAAAACCACACGGAATATTTTTATACCTTAAACCGAATTGAACGGAAAAAAAAATAAAATCAAACAGATCAAAATATAAATTTTAAACCGATCAGAATTTTTTTTAAAAACCGAAACACTGGAATTTCTAACCCGAACCGACCAAATATCCAGGTCCAGGAAGCCCGTTGGCGAAATGGGGCCCAGTTACACAGTGATCGTATAAATAAAATTATTAAGATAAATATAAACGCAAGCCTTCTTAGCTCAGTGGTAGAGCGCGTGGCTTTTAACCACGTGGTCGTGGGTTCGATCCCCACAGGTGGCGAATGTTTTTTCTTTTACTGCTTTTTTTATCCAACCTGATAAGCCCAACGGATAAGATATATAATTGCAATTGATATAAGTTTTTGGGCCTTTTGTTTTTTCCTTAAACTAAAAACACTTCAGTGTTCACCCACCTTAACAATTTTTAGGGTTTCCGCACGGTTCACGAATCTCTCCGTCTCTCTTATCACTTCACTATCAGTATACACACCATGACTGACGTTGAGAAAGAGATCCTCGCCGCCAAATTGGAAGAACAAAAGATCGATGTAACTGAAGATGATCTATACTCTCTCTCTCTATATATATATATTATCTGCTTATTTATTGTTGTTTTGTATTAGTATTAATAATCAGATTGGATTCAGACATGTAATGTGTTCCTCTGCTCAGATCTGAATTTATATACATGTTGTCAACTCTTAAAATTCTCAGTTTTCTCATAACTTCATATTGATTGGTATATCGTTTCATTTGGACTCTTTTGTTTGCGTTTCAGCTCGATAAGCCTGAGGTTGAAGACGATGATGATATTGATGAGGATGACTCCGACGACGACGATAAAGATGATGAGGCAGATGGTAAGTTTAATTACTTTTTGTTCTTCCTTATTCATTTTCCTAAATCATAATATTGATGCAAATCCTATTATATTTGTTTCTGGATTGGTTGATACTTGGAATCTGTGTAGTTACAGAAACATAAGGATCTGTATAGGTTTGGTTTAGTGGCTATACAATATTATTGGTATTGGCTTATTGGGATTGAATCTAGTTTCAGGACCTGCATGTTAATGATTCTTTGTTCTAGTTGATAACTGTTTAAGTTACATAATTGGTAAAACAGGACAAGATGGAGAAGCAGGTGGTAAGTCAAAACAAAGCAGAAGTGAGAAGAAGAGTCGCAAAGCTATGCTCAAACTTGGGATGAAACCTATCACTGGTGTTAGCCGTGTCACTGTCAAAAAGAGCAAAAATGTTGGTGTTTCTCTGAGTAATTATACATATGAATATGACTGATTGATTGTGGGTGTATTGTTTTTGGAATCTAGATCATGTTTGTCATATCAAAACCTGATGTGTTCAAGAGCCCAGCATCAGACACATATGTGATCTTTGGAGAGGCAAAGATCGAGGACTTGAGCTCACAGATCCAGTCACAAGCAGCCGAACAATTCAAAGCTCCAGATCTCAGCAATGTTATTTCAAAAGGTGAGTCATCTAGTGCTGCAGTGGTTCAAGATGATGAAGAGGTTGATGAGGAAGGTGTGGAGCCAAAGGACATTGAGTTAGTGATGACTCAAGCAGGAGTGTCTAGGGCAAAGGCAGTTAAGTCTCTTAAGGCTACAGATGGAGATATTGTCTCTGCTATCATGGAGCTTACCACCTAAACCAAAATCTTTTCTACTTAGATTTTTGGTTTAACTTGAGTTATGTGTCAGAGATTCACCAAAGGATCCGAAATTTTTTGGTTTCAATGTTTTCTTGAAGTGACTTTGAATGTTGTATCAGTATAAACCCCATAAGTTATTGATTTTGAGTTTAATTTTATATTTGAATACAAATTTCCAAAAACAAACTAACATTTTCAAATTCAAATTGATTTCATTAGATGATAATATTAGTTCACAAAGATCTCCAAAACAACAAGAAGTAATCATAGATCATAAAAAGGAGATGATTCTCCTGTCACAAACTGAACAAGGAAAAAGACACATGATCCATTCAAATCTGTATGTGCACAGTTTTGTAGATGTATATATAGTATATAGCCATTTTAATTCAATCTTATAGAGGTATCATCACATATATAGCCACATAAATTCTCTAATCTCAGACTCTTAGTTCATTCATGAATGTAACCTACCTGCAATGGCTGCAACCTGAGCTTCCATCTGTGCCGCCCTGACTTTAGAAGCCGTGGCTCGGTGAAAGAACTGTTCTCTCGACAATAACCTCACATTCCTCAAGTACTGATCAAATGGAACAACCCCATCTTGAAATGACTTATCCAAGGAATAAATAGCATCTTCAATAGCTAAATCTAAAGCAGTACAATCCAACATCTGCTTAGAGAGTGTGTCACCACATTCAAATGCATTATCTACATCGAGATCAGCTAAATTCTTGGTTTTGCCTTGGTTCTCTCTAACCCATGAGTCTAGTATATCAGTGTTCATGGAGATAACCTGTAATTGCTGTTCAAGTGTTTCTTTTTCCTCAATCATCTCTTTTAAACCTCTGTTAATCTCTTCTTCTCTTCTCTTTAACCCAGCTTGTAAACTCAGTAGCTCTTCTGTTTCAGCTTCTCGGGTTCTTCTCATCGAAACAAGATCGCTGTGAACCATCTCCACCATCTTATTAATAGCGTTTCTTTTGAAAACTTCAGCCGCGTCATCTGATTGTTGCTGGTGGTGAACGTGCTGCACTTGCACTCTGCCTCCTCCGCCGTAAGGTGATGGCGGAAATGGTCTAGGTAATGATTGATCAGCTGAAGGAGGTCGGGAAAGGGATGAATCGTATCCTGTGGGAGGAGACTGTGGAGGTGGCTGAGGACGGCGTCGTGAGTAAAGAGGCGGATCAAGAGCGAAAGCGGCACTTAGATCGGAGACTAGATCTACGAGATTTGAGCTAGGGAAAACCCAATTCTGGAGATAAGGAAGCGAAACGAGACCAGAAGGAGTGACATGTGAGTGAGGTCGCTTGATGATCATATCGGCGGTGGGATTAACATAGACGCAAGGAGGATGACGAGGATAAGACTCGAGGAGCCACATGATGACAGGTATGTTGTAAGTGACTCCATGAAAAGGCATCGGGATCGTACCATCTGCTTGGAGTAGATTGACGGAGCGGCCATCGTTGTGTGTAAACGACGCAGTTTTGGGCTCTAAGGAAGGGTAAGAAGAGATTAGGTTAAGGAGATGTTGCCGGATCAACCACTTGGTGGCCTCGTCGTATGGGACGGAGGAAGGGCCACGCTGGGAAAGGGCAGATGAGAGGAATTGCTGAACCTGTTGCGGATTCGACGGCGGAAGAACCATCGAAGTTTTGAGGTGATGTCCAAATTGAAAGACGACGACGTCAAAGGAAAGAGATTTGCTTAAAGACGAAGTTATATTATACGCGTCTATTTATAATTACTCTTTTACCCTTTATCCATCAATGTTTTGTTATATTTCATTGAATATAACGGAAACGGTCGAAAAATCTTATATCGACTCAAATGAACTGAAAATAGAATTTCTATTACCGAATCAATAATGTTACATTGTGATGTGTTAGGTTTTACAGTTTACAACAGAAGGTAAAATATCTTAGAGAGTAAGCAAACACACAGACAGAGAAGTGGGACTAGTCATGGTGTTGCTCCATGTGATTGACATGAAGAGAACCTTCATGGTTCTTGTGGACTTCCACCTTGAATTTTTCCTCCTTTTCTCCTCTCTTCAACTTCAGAAGCATGTTAAATTTAACAGTTTCACCAGTTGCCTGCGTCCATGTTTCAATATTGAACTCATTAATCTTCCAATCACCAACTAAGAACGACTCTAGTCTCTAGTCTCTACTTCAACACCAATTCGTATTTACTTACACTTGATTTGGTAAACTTGCAATTCTTGCAAAACGACATTGTCAAACACAGACAAGGTACTCTTTTGAAGGTTAAAGATGGGAGTATAGTAAAAGTAAAGCCATACCTGAGCATTAGCATGCACAACCTCCTTAAGTTCATAAGGTAACAAGGAGTTAGACCTCTGCTGGATGGTCTTGACAGCTTGCTCAGCAACATGCTGGATTTCAGGATCATCTCCAGGAACATCCCTCCATCCAGATCCATGTTCAAATGATCCACAAAAACCCAATGTTCATGAACCACAGTCTCTTTCTCCAAACAAGTGTATCCCCTGAGATTTATTAACTAGAGATAGTGGTCTTATCATATTCATACCTATCTTGCAGCCAAGATCGGAAGGAGTAATGACAGGGGAATAAGTGGCAGGCTTGAATTCCTGTAAGTCCTTGAAGTTCAACCATGGCTTCACCCACACTTTTGCTTCGTAAAGCTTCTTCTTCCCTGCATCGATAATCTCCAGAGTCAGATGATGCAACGTTCCAGCAACTACTTGTTCTTTCGCCTTCACAACCCTCGCAAACTCGAGCAATGCATTCTAAAAGAGCAAAACCACAACGTCATCCCAAAATCAATCAACATCAACCAAAAACATAACTCTACCATGGAAAACAATAACATATATGGAAGCGAGATCATAAGGCGAATTACAACAAATTTAATCTAATCGTGCTCTGGAACTAGAATATATTAGCATAAACACTTATATCAAGGCGAAATATCTAAGATTCGAAGATGATAGATAGATTTTGGACCTCTTTCTTGTTATGCTCATCTACAGCGAAACGAGCGAGGCTCTCGACCTCATCACTGTTCTGGTTATCAGGGACATCGCTAACACCTCCGAGCAAGGCCATATCGTCTTTACAAACCCCTAAATGGCTAAATCACTGGCGATCGAAGAGGAAATGAAGAGAGATAGAACGATGAAGAAGAAACGGTTTTTCACCATTCCAACTATATATATATTGCAATTTTACAGAGCAATCGTAATTTGACAAAGCTTTGATTGCAATTTTCAGGATGATTTGGAGGATCTCAATGATCTAGAGGAAACGGAAACCCAGTCACAACCATCTCGTACCGATAGCAATTTGAGCTTAGAGGACATTTCCGAGGACAATACAATCTATCAAATATCACCTAATCAGGGAGTTACACTACCACAAAACTCCTCACCAATCAAGTGCTTCAAGAAGCAAAAAACAAAAGGAAAAAAGAAGAAACAACAAGTTCCACCATTCTTTCCGGCAAAGAAAAGACTCCTTTGATCTTCCCTACCTCACATCTTCTCTTTAAATTACATACTTTGTCAAATTTTATTATGAATTCAAATCATCTTATGTCAATTACTAATAGTCTTTTTTGTTGGAATGTCAGAGGAATTTGTAGTTCGTCCCGACAGCGATTAGTAAAAAGTTGGATCAATAATCAACGTCCTATGCTTGGAGCTATTTTAGAAACAAGAGTGAAGAATGTCTTGGATGTCGATCGTATAGTCAATTCCATCACTCCCTCTTGGCATGTCGAGACAAATTACGATTTCTCTCCATTAGGACGAATTTGGGTTATATGGGATCCTAGTCTCCAGTGCTCCACATATGCTAAGACAGACCAGCTTATAGCGATAGGAGTCCTTGATCCGGCCACTAACTTCTACGCCACCATCATCTTTGTATACGCCAATAATCACCTCGCAGAGAGGAGATATCTTTGGCGAGATATCACGACACTTTCACAGGATCTCTTTATTTCATCAAATCCCTTGCTGGTAACAGGGGATTTCAATCAGATCTTATTATCTTCTGAGCATTATTCAAACTACCCTTCTAATCTCCCATTGGTAGGCATGTCTGAGTTACAAAAATGCTTGATAGATAGCGAGATATTTGATTTAAATTTCAGGGGCATGTTTCACACGTGGTCAAACAAAGGACATTCAGATCTCATTACTAGGAAACTCGATAGAGCCCTAGTAAATGAGTCTTGGACTCTTGCTGTCCCTCAATCTTTTGCATATTTTGACTCACCAGGAGCCTCGGATCACTCACCTTGTTTGGTCACCATTCCTGGATCCAGGAAAAATCGTTCTAAAACTTTCAGATATTTCAACTTTATTTCCACTCACCCACTTTTTTCTGACAGGATCACAGCAGCATGGTCAGGACATATTGTGTCGGGAACGTGCATGTACATGCTTGCGAGGAAACTCAAGTCAGCGAAATCTTGCTGTAAACATCTCAATAGGGAAGGATTTGGACGGATTCAACAACGATGCGACGAAGCTCTTGCTGACCTCAAACATGCCCAATATGTCTTACACTCCGCCCCGACTAGTGCTCATCAACAAGCAGAGTTATTGGCACGTGACCATTGGCAGCGCATGGATAATGCTTTAGATTGTTTCTATCGACAAAAATCTCGTGTCCAATGGCACAAAGAAGGGGATGCCAACACGACGTACTTCCATCGCCAAGCTGTGGCCAACTTTCATAGAGATTGCATCTCTTCATTACGGAATGATAGTGGACTATTGATTTTTGATATTCAGTCTTTGCAGCTAATGACCGTTTCTTTCTACAGGAACTTATTAGGAGCCTTAAACCCAGAGATATCAGCACCTTCTCTAGCATTCCTCCAGGATCTCCATTCATTTAGGAGCTCCGCTGCGCAAAATTTCATTCTTTCATCTATTCCTTCATCTGATAGCATTATTTCTATTATACAGCATATGCCTCGCAACAAGGCTCCTGGACCCGATGGTTTTCCCATTGAGTTCTATCGATCTTGTTGGGAGGTGGTTGGTAATGACGTTATTAATGCTGTTACTGAATTTTTCAGGTCTGGTCACCTTCTAAGAGAGCTAAATTCAACAGCCATCACCTTGATCCCGAAGAAACAGGGGGCAGACATGCTAGCTGACTTTCGACCTATTTCTTGCTGCAATCACTTCTACAAAATCATCTCCTCTATCCTAGCAGGTAGACTCAAGATCATGCTTCCAATGATAGTCCAACGAAACCAAGTCGGATTTGTCCACGGCCGTCAATTATGTGAGAACATCTTGCTTGCTACCGAACTCATCAGCAACTTCAACAAGAGTGGACCGATCACAAGAGGATGCTTAAAGATCGATCTTACCAAGGCCTTCGACAACCTCCATTGGGATTTCATCCTCCAGTCACTTCGGGCCCTTGAGCTTCCACATATATTCATCACATGGATTAGAGAATGTGTTACCACTACCTCCTTTTCCATAAATTTCAATGGGGATCTCACAGGTTTCTTCCAAGGCAAAAAAGGGATTAGGCAAGGAGATCCTATCTCATCATACCTTTTTGTCATTGCCATGGACACACTTTCCAAGATGTTGGATAAAGCAGTAGCTTCAGGCCGCATTCGACTTCACCATAGCTGCTTATCACCGGTTATATCTCACCTTTCCTTTGCAGATGATTTACTTATATTTTTTGATGGTTCAGTTGACTCGCTCCAAGCTATTCTCTCTGTTTTGGATGATTTTTACAGGATTTCGGGACTAGGAGTGAATCTCCTTAAGTCCACTCTCTTCCTGGATGGGAACGACCCCACCGCACTTCACACCATGGCTACCTCCTTTGGTTTGGCTAAAGGCATACTCCCAGTCAAGTACCTGGGTGTCCCGCTTATCCCGACCAAGATGAAAGCGGTGGATTTCACTCCCTTGTTGGAAAGAATTCAAGCACGCTTCACAACTTGGACAGCTAGACATCTCTCTTTTGCAGGCCGTCTCCAACTGTTACAATCGGTCATCAACTCAATCATTAACTTCTGGGCTTCCATCTTCATACTTCCCAACAAGTGCTTGCTCCACATTGAGAAGCTCTGCAATGCGTTCCTATGGTCGGGTTCTACTCTCTCTGGGAGGAAGGCTAGAATAAGTTGGGATTCAGTTTGCACTCCTATATCCGCAGGAGGTCTAGGGCTCCGACGTCTAGCCCACTGGAATACGGTTCTTGGTCTTAAGCTTATCTGGATGCTCTTCACCAATTCGGGCTCGCTTTGGGTCTCTTGGGTCCGTAATCACTTACTTAGAGGCGGCTCCTCCTCTCTTTGGACCATTCAACATCCTCAGCCACAGGGAAGTTGGATGTGGAATCGTATCATCAAGCTTAGTAGAATAGCAAGACCGTTCATTTATTGCAGGATTAGTTCAGGTTCTTCTTGCTCGTTTTGGCATGACAATTGGACCGGTTTAGGCTCTTTATCCCAACTATTGGGTCCTTCTGCTAGTCCTACAACTGGGATCCCCATTAATGCGTCCGTTGCGCAAGCATCACTTCCAGATGGATGGCGCCTCTCACAAAGGTCAAGGAATCCCATCATAGCTTTTCTTAGGGAGATCCTTCCTCCCACATCCACCCTGTTTCATCCCACCACTCCGGATACATTCATTTGGGTCCTTCCCCATGAAGACCCACTCACCATTCGCCCTTCTCCACGCATTTCACCTTCGAGAGTCTTTTCTTCCATTTATCCTCCTCCGCCGGATGTTCCTTGGTATAAGCAGGTTTGGTTCACGGCTCGAATACCAAAACATGCTTTCACTACATGGATCGCCATCCAAGATAGACTTCCCACAAAAGATAGACTCCGAAGATTTAGTCCCAATATCCCTCCCACCTGCCTCCTTTGCTCCGCATCAGATGAAACCAGGGAGCATCTCTTCTTTTCTTGTCCTTTCTCCTATGCATTATTGACACAGATTATGCACATGCCTTCTATTCATTGTGATTTGTTTCATGTACTGCAGTGGCTCCCGCGGTCTTCACAGGTTAAATCCCTCAGGATTATAGCTCACATTCTAGTACAGGCAGTTGTCTACACTCTTTGGAAGGAAAGGAACTCTAGACTACATAACTCTTCATCAAGACCGATTCCCCAGCTTCTTCACGACATAGAGATCACAGTCAGGTCCAAGCTCATGGCTATCACGCGAGGCTTAGCCTCACCTCTCTCTCCACCGCTTCTACAAGCATGGTTTGGGCTTCAGCTCCAGATGTTCTTTTTTACCCCGTGAGGGGCGGTACACACACCACTTGGTTTTTCTTTTTATTCAGGGTGTACTCTTTTTCCTTGAATGGATTTTCCCTACTAGGGTTTGCCATTCAAGGTTTTAACGAGGC